>JAULJZ010192885.1:0-20717 GCA_032270985.1 Heliamphora pulchella | reverse complement strand
TTTATTTTTTATCCATCACAAAAAATTTTAACATTATATTCTAGGTTCCAATTGGATCTCGCGCGTTAAAACTGGATCTCGCATGTTAAAATTTTTTGTGATGGATAAATTTATCTGCCTTCCATAAATAAGTATACAGATAAATTTATCTGTATACTTTATACGTGTTTTGAAAAGACATATTGTTCTTTATAAAGATTAATTTATTTGTATACTTATTTATACAAGACAGATAAATTTATCTGTGTGTTTGATACATATTTTGAAAATCTACAGATAAATTTATTTGTATAAAATATACAGATAAATTTATCTGTCTTGCATAAAATAAGA
The DNA here is from genome assembly GCA_032270985.1 of Heliamphora pulchella. Taxonomy (NCBI): domain Eukaryota; kingdom Viridiplantae; phylum Streptophyta; class Magnoliopsida; order Ericales; family Sarraceniaceae; genus Heliamphora; species Heliamphora pulchella. The sequence goes on along the minus strand of JAULJZ010192885.1, from coordinate 20,384 downwards.
TGACAGATAAATTTATCTGTATACAGATAAATTTATCTGTATGCATTACATATAAATTTATCTGTTTGCGTTAAATTTATCTGTATTATAGGTAATTGGATCTCGCACATTAAAAAATTTGTTGATGAATTTTGCGCGTTAAAACTTATTTTTTTGGATCTTTAACTGAAAACTCCTAAATTTATTTTTATTTTTTACACGTATTTTTAATAAAAAAATAGATAAATTTATATATATTTTTTATACATATTTTAAAAAAATACAAATAAATTTATTTATTTTAAAATATTTTTATTTCAAAAAAATTTTATACATTAAAATTTTTATAAAAATAGATCTTATACGTTAAATTTTTTTTATACTAAATAAAATAATAAGAAATCTTTAAATTAAATTAGTTATTAAGAGCCCCACGGCGCTGACCATTGTTCAGGTCCTACTGTACTGGTTTCTGGAATTAGGTGGGGCCCTTGCCTACGCGTTTTCAGGAATTTTTAGATGAGTAATTATTTGGTGCTTTGGCCTAATTTTTTTACTTATTTGATTATTGATTTATAAATTAAAAAATAAGTTATGTCATTTAAGTAATTAAATAAGTTAAAAATTAAATAAAAAAATTAATTCAGTTGAATAGACAAAAAAGGAAATAAACTCATTTGAGTAGCCAAATAAGCAAATAAACTGATTTATAAGCCAAATAAACTCGTTTAGATAGTCAAATAAATAAATAAGTAGATAAAAAATAAAAAAATAAACAAATAAACTCGTTTAAGTAACCAAATAAAAAAATAAATAAATAAACAAATAAGTAAATATAGCTAAACGAAGTGGTTTAAATGCTTTTTGACTTATTTACTAATAAGCAAATAAGCTAATAATCAAATAAGTAAGGGGTAGCCAAACGGGACCACAGTGTGGCAAATTTACGAAATATTTTTAATTATTATGATAATAATAAATTTTACAGTAAGAATATAATAACTCATTTTTATTAAGTAATTAAGAAATAAAAGTGATCTATATTATATAAATTATAATAATTTATTTATCAAAAATATTATTTATATAATACTCCTAGAGTATTTAATAATTTCTTTTTGTAGTGACCGTTGAATGCAATTTGAAATCCTTCATCTCCATTTCTTATTTTACAGGGCTCTTATTTTATGGGGCGAGCGGGTCACAAAAATTGAAAAAGTGGTTGGAGCGGAATGAGAGCGAGAGCAAGAGCGGAGATATCGAGAATAATTAATAAATTATAAAAAATAATATTAATAAAAGTTAAAAATAGTATAGTAAAAGAAAAATAATGGTTGATGAATATTAGAATTAAAATGATGAAAGATAAAAAAAAATAAAAAATATAATATAATATAATATAATATTTTTTTTATATTTTAGTAGAATTATATTTAAAAAGATTAAAATTTATATATGTATTTATAAATAGTATTTAATTTATATAATCAGTCAAATCAAAAAAAATTAGGACAGAAGAAATAAGTACCGTCCTTCCACTTGTTATCGGGGATAAAAAAACCCGTAAAATTTAATAAGGGGGTATAGGAACGAGGCTGAGCGGGACGAGAGAAATTGTTATCCTCAATTGAGAGAAAGAGGACGATGCAATCATTTTTTATTTTATTTTATTTTTTAAAAAAAAATTACACAAGCAGTCTTTCATTTATCTATGAGTACTATTTTATCCTTTTCAACTTTATAATTGTATATTTAAGTTGTTCAACTATTTAATTTGTTTTAATTATATCTCTCCAAGCAATAAGTATTTTGTATGATTTTTACGAGTTTTGAGAACTTAAATATACAATTTTAAAATTAAAAAAAGGGAACGTGATATTCGGTAATAGTTAAGGTGCTGCTTGTGTAATTTTATTATTTTTTTATTTTTTTATTTTAAAGCTGTTATCCATAAGAAACCCATTATCATTACCGATTAACTTTATTCAAAAATTTACTAATATTTTCACTACAAATAACAATTTAGTAGAAACTTTCAACCTTTTAAGGCTGTTATCCACAAGAAACTCATTATATCATTACTGAAGAGGCTATATATAATAGATATTTGGGGTGTTTGGCTAAGTTTTTAAATTTTTATTATTAATTTTAATAATAAATTATAATTTTTTACAGACACTTATAACTTCTGTTATAAGTTATAATTATTTTTTTTATTTTAATTACAAGTTAATATATGTACCAATCATTCACAATTTATACTACAAACTATAATATATAAGCTATTTGTTTCATAAATGTTATACTGCCCATTTTTTAAGACCAATGCGATTTGATTTGTGGCTACTTATCGTCAATTTAGTTTTTTATATAAATAATATTTTAGCAAATCTTACAATATGAACTATTCGAATTAATTATCTTTGTGGATTACAGTTGGCCCAACACGGCTGTTGGACTTTAGAACCCAAATTTTTAGTTTGTGTTTGGATTATTTTTTTTTTATAAATTTTTTCGTTTTTAGTAAATTTTTTTCAACATTAACCCAAACAAATGTACTTTCTAGATTCCTCTCGTCATGAGAAAACAAAAATGTAAATTTTTTTGATCAAAACCTAAAAAAGATTCATAAAAGATGAAGAAAAGCCAACCTAGCATGCATTTTGGCTTTTTTTTTTTCTAGTTTTGTCGTCTTTAGAGAATTTTTTTAGAATTTGGCCTTAATGAATATACATTTTAGAATCCTCTAATCACAAGGAATCAAAAAAGTAAAAAATTTGAACCAATATATTAAAAAAGTTAAAAAAAAAAAACAAAACTCCTAAAAAAAGCCACTTGGCTTTTTAGTCTAAACACGGGTTAATAGAATGGCGAGGATAAATTATAAAATATATAAAATAAAGGGAGGAGTAAAGTGATAAGGAAAAAAATTAAATACGATGAAATAATAAACAATATTGGGAGAGATAAGTTAGACCATAAGGATAATAATGGGATAAAAATATGAGATAAAAATTTGATTATAATAAGATTATATATTATATAATTATTTCTCTTATATTTGATTAGTATGAAGTAAATAAAAATTAAGGTACTCTGATAAAAGCTTCTTAACGTTATTTTTGGATCTTGAATTTGTAGATTGAAGATTGTCTATCTTGAGGAAAAAAAATTAAGTTGATTAGATATTAATTAATACATTAATTTTAGATTTTGAGATGGTTTATAACAATTAAATTTCACAATAAAGTTCAATATTCAAACTTTGAAGAGTCAAATCCCTTTTAGGGTTTGAGCTTGATTGGCTATTCAATTCTTTTAAATTTTTAGTTAAAACGCAATTAAAAAAATACAACAGGATGAATTTGGTCAAAAGAAAATATATGTTAAAAAATCAAATCAAAAACACTAAATTCAAACTCTTATATCATTCTAAAATATAATAATATCCTTACTTAATAACTTACTTACCATATCAAAAAAAAAATTTATTTACTATCAATGTTAACTATACATAATCGTTATGATGAACTATATAGAAAGACAGTACTCTTTAATTTCAATAAAAAATAAAAGATTAATTTTTTATTTAATCAACTAACTTTAAAAAAACTTAACTTATAAATTAATTTATCAAACAATATACTTTAAAACCAATTTAATTTTTTGACAAAAAATACAAACATAAAAAAAATAATTTAAACTAAGTTGCCAAATCAACATACCTTCTCTTTCCTAGCTACCATGCTTTTATTTTCACATGGTGACTTTAGGTTCAATGATTATTGGAGAAGCCTGTGTTATTAGGTGTTCTATGATTGGGTTTAGGTGGGTCTTGTTGAGTGAGTGAACTTGGGATTGTGATTGCTAGTGGGGAAATGGATTTGGTGGAAGTTGGCAAGAATGAAGGGGAGTGTACATAAGAGTCTGAGTAGGAGGGACCTCTCTCACCTCCCTCCACAATATTCCATTTAATTTCTAATTCTTTGGCTTTTTTTATAGTAAAAATTAAGAGATTAAACTGCATTACAAATTCAATATAAAAGAAGAATGAGGTACATTGAATGCTATAAAATAATTTTTCAAAATGAAAAAGAAATACTTTCACACAATAAGAAAAAAAATCTCACATAAGAGAATCTCAAACCTCTACGCATAAAAGTTCCTAAAACTTCACTTTAAAGAGGTATTACTCTAACACACTTAAATATAATACCTAACAAACAAAAGAAAAGTCTATCACAAGAGCAACTCAATGCTACCCTTCTTCTATAGCCAATTGTAAATGCATTATAGTCTCTATCAAACTCACGCAAGATGACTTAATAAAGATCCAATGTGGTTGTCTAATCTTAACTTTGACATTACGGTCAGTGTCAATCTACTCGTATTAATCTAGTGGACGTCTACATTTGAACACATTATTAAAAGAACGAATAATGAATATTAAAGAAAATACACTACAAAAATAAAAACACAAATCACATGTCAAAACAAAACAAAACACACACAAAAAAAGAGAGAGGAAAGGGAAACCAGGATATAGAGAAAAAGATGAACAGTGAGGAGAGAGAGGGAAAGGATAGTGGAGACATGATGAAAATGCAGAATAGGGAAGGGAGGGTTAGATTCTGAAGGGCGAGTATAACGGTTCAAGTAAATTATTAATCCAGTAGCTTAATATAATAATGCTATCGTTGCGTGCATGGCCTAAGTTTTTTTTCATGGATGAAATGTAGATAATAGTCTATTAGCGTGCATAAGATATATAACCTTGAGGTCTCTACCCTTTTCTAGAGTCTTTACTATTCTATCTACACCGCTACAAAATCTTTTACGGGATCAAAATTGACTCTGATATTATTTGTAATGATCTAAGTGGACCACTGACTCAATAGTTTAAACAAACAGCTTAACAACGCGATTCAAAATACTTAACTCAAGCTATTAGTAGTACTCTACAAGTTTATTTATATAATATACCAGACTTATTTTGTCTCTCATTAATATGAGATGAAGTATCACATGAGAGAAAGATATGGGTAGAAGAAGAAAAGGAAGAAAAACAAAAGAGGACCAAAGGGAGAGTTAAGGAAAGAAAAACCAGAAGAGAGTTACCGAAACTATTCCTTCCCCATACCCAAAAACACTAAATTGTCACAAAAAGTAGTTGAACCTCTCAAAACATGCTTCAAATTCTTTGGTTTTGAAATGGAGTTTTGTTGCTGCTTTACAAATTTTGAAATAGCTATAATAGAGTGTTGTAAAGAATGTACAACTTTTTGTAATAGAGAATAATCCCTACCCCTAACTACTCCACATCTACACATGCCTTCTCTTTCTTCATCACCTTCTTCATTCAATTCACATTCCCCATCCCTCTTCCTCCACCTCTTGTTTGCTCTCTTTTCCCATCACCCTGCCACTCTTTTCCCACCATCGTTGTTGATCTTTCATTATCTTCTCTTCAACTTATTCCAAGATTGTAATTAAAAATATTTTTTTATTATTTAACTAGCAGTTGTGCCCACGTGTGTGTAGATTATTTTGGTGGTGTTTTTGGTAACTTAAAAGGTCACAAAAAAAACTTCACAAAATTAAGAATTTTTTTATTATAATAATATAGATAAATTAGTTTGAAAGTTGTTAAAAAAATTTGTCCAGTTGTAAGATAACTCGAACACAATTAGACTGATACTGGACAAGAAACACTTGAGTTAAAAAAAAAAAAAATTGATTTGGTAGGTTTCAATGGATCTGTGCAATGTGGTGAAGTTTGATTTTGAAACTTTGTTCAGCATTAATGATTCACCCAACAAAAACTTAGTTGATTTGACAAAATAGATCAGAAGTTTTGCATAAGATAAATTTTTAGAAACTTTAGAGTATCTAATTCTAAAAAATATGAAATTTCTTAATTTTGTAAAAACCTTAATTCGTTCTTACATTTTGAACCTCAACTACAAAGATGAACCAATATTGTACAATATCGTATTTTCGTAGCTTTTCGTATATAACTCTCGGGGTTATATTTGGTTAAATGGCTAAATTCACATAATTAATAGTGTGCCTGGATTATTATCTCTTTCTTTTCTATTCCGAAACTAACAAACCTACACATGAGAAATGATTAATTTAGTCCCATGTTAAGGAGTTAAAAGTAATTACTGTGTGATTTATTATCTTTAACAAATAGTTCCACCAAACTAACACAGAGCTTATTCTCATATTCAAAATTTATTGATTTTAACTTTTAAGTAGAAGTGACTTTAATGTTTGGTAGTACTGAAAACTTAGAACTTTTAGCAATCAAACCAGTTAATGCTAAAAGTAGAAGCTGAGAAGCACCTCAAAGCTGCTTCTGAAAAACTTCTCAACTTGGGGAAAAAACTGCAATAATATTATGTTTAATTTATGCTCCCATCCCATGAATAATAATATAAGAAATCACATAAATTGATATATCTAATTGTACAAAAGAAATTGCTGAACCCAATATTTCCATATTTATGAAGTTTACTTTTTTGTTCATGAGATCATGAAACACAATAAATAAGGCAAAGCTAAAAAATTAATTAATACCAGCAATAGTCCATACAATAGCTTTGTAAGAATATATTTTTGGGCATTTGCGATAAAGAAATTCATAAAAACTAAACTTATAAACTATATGAACTTAATTATAAAAGTAAATCAAGGTTAGTATACTACATTACGTCCTTAAGACAAATCCATTCTTGTTACAGTGCTTACGGTGTTATTGGCATTTATCAGAATACAATGATCTGAATTCTATAGAAAAAGTACTGCAGCGAACTTAACTATGTTTTGTACTCTTTTGTATGAATTTTGACATTATATATGCACTTAACTATGTAAACTTTATTTAAAACCAAATGAGAAATATCTTATATAAAGAGGAACTCGTAATTATTCCGAATAATTACAAAAAAAAAAACACACCATATGTGCCACCAACGTACACATTCCTAAAATTGGTAACTATCCAATTACCATCTTTAATCAATTTATCGTTTACTTTAAAAAATGATATTAAAATCAATTTTTTCCAACAAGCTTCACCAAATTGTATTTTGTTTTTTTATTTTTATATAATTCTGTATTTAATATAAACTTTATTTAATAGATCTCGATGAGATTTGCTAGAAAAGCCCATTAACCTTAAAATTCACTATTAAATATAAACCAGCCCCTTGAGTTTCTTATTTTTAACATATAGTCCATACAGTAGCTTTATGAAAGTAGTATCTATTTCTTCGTCGGGCTTTTTATTGGGTGACATATACTTTTTAGTCGTTTATTTTGACAGAATTTTTTTAAAATTTGAGACGACAAAAAATAAAAATTTACTAAAATTATCCTAAAAAAGGCCCCACTGAAATATAGTAGTTGGGAATTTGTGAGATGCACTTAGTTGTATGTTAGAAATACAAAAAAAAAAAAAAGACAAGAAAAAGTAAAAAGGATACGATCTTGCTAACTACAGTTCATAAGTAGAGATGGTAATTTCGCCCATTTTTCTCCGCTCCTGCATGCTTCCGTCCCCTATTTTTTCACAATTTTTTTTCTATTCTCGATAACAAGTGGGGAATAGACGATATTTGCATCCCTGTTCGATTTTTTCTATTTTGTTATCGGTTACATAAATTAAATACTTTTGTATTTATAAATTCGTATATAAAGTTTAATTTTCTAAGTATAATAAGATTAAAATATAGAAATATTACACGCTTATCTCATTTTCTCATTTATTTTATACTTTTCATTATTTTAGCTGTAATTGTTCATCAATTGTTGTTTTTTTGCCATATTATTTTAAACTCCTACTAGAATTATTATTTTTTTTATAATTTATTAATTATTCCCAACATTTTTTTGCTCCTGCCACTCTCCTGATCTTCCTCATCCCATAAAATTAGTGGAAACCCTCAAATCCATCCCCATATCGTCCATTGCCATTTCTAAGTGACGGATAATAGTTTTATGATGATAAAAACTCTTTAATATTAATATATTTTAGAAGGTAGGGTCTATAAATTTTACATATATTAATATATTTTACATACGTAATTCATACATTATTTATTTATTATCTATTGCTCACCATTATAAGTGTTATCATTTGGCCCGTTGGCCCGTTACACGGTCCAAGCCTGCTTGGTCCATTGGGCTAAAGCTCGGCCCAAGCCCGATGCTCGGGTGAGCCGAGCCTACCTGAATAGTACTTGGGCTTGGATTGGGTATAAAGATTAAAGCCCGGCACGCCCGGTAGCCTACCCAGTAGAAATTATTTTATGTAATTAAAAAAAATTATTTAACTAATAAAAAAATTGTTTGATTCTTGAATAACCCGAGAAGTCAAAAAGTTTTAAGTTAATATTTTTACAAAAAAAAAGAAAAAAATTAGAATTTAAGTTTCTAAGCCTAGTGGCCCGCCTGTTGGCCCGTCCACTAGCCCAATTTGGCTAATCCCATTGAGTAGGGTTTGGGTTTAACTATTTAAGTTCAAGTCCGACCCGTCCTGCCCGCCACAAAAAATAGCCCATCGAGTAGGCTTAGTCACTACTTACGCGGGCTGGGCCGGCCCAACTCGTTGACGACCGTTACTCACCAATAGCTGATTGGCATTATTAGCATTCTCTAAAAAAGAAAGTAAAATATACCATCCTCCCATGTAATTTATAATTAATATATAAGCACCCATATAGTTGAAGAAATTAAGATTTACTTTATTAAATTTCTAGTCTCTTTACAAGTTTATTCGTTTTATTAGTCAACAGTTAGTTAGAGTTGATATCAACAATAAAAAAATTTAAAATAGTAATTATATTTCTATTGAACTATTCTAATTTCAATTTGTAATACATAAAAATCTTAACAGTAATCTATACGTGTAATACTTCCTGAAAGTGACTGTAATTTTTTAAACATAAGGCCCAGTTTGTTAATCGTTATAGCGAACAGAATGGATTATTAGTGGGTCTACTTTAATCTTTGTTTATTGCTATAACAGAATGGATTATTAGTGGGTCTACTTTAATCTTTGTTTATTTTGTTCAATTTGGGGTGGACTAAGAGTCCCATTGAACTAACAATCCTGTGACAGCGGTCATATCTAATACCTACAAAAACCTGTTATTGCTAATCCAATCCATCTGGATTAGCTGTGCAATTATCTTTGTACCCTCATTTTTTTATTATAATGCCAATTTTATTACGACCTATATTATCAGTTCTCTTTCTGGCGAAGCTTTTCTAGATGAGATTTCATTAGTCTTGCACGAGATTTTGAATGAATTGGTGAATGATTGGAGTTGGGTCTTATTTTTAAGAATATTTTAGATTTGAGTTCCATTCATAAGTTCATGTTTATTTTAGATTATATTTTAAAAATTTTGATTTTTTTTTTGTTTATTATACCATCAGCTCTAATTTTCATGAGCGTCAGTTTTTTCTTTACATTTAAATATGAGAGTTAAAAATCACTCCATTATGAGCCAATTTAGGTGTCTACTGTAGATGAATATCTATTATCTTGGTTAAATTGTGGGATTAATATCCTTTAATCGTATTTGAGTTTAAATTTTAAAATTTATTTCAATTGTGATTAACAACAATCACATTTACCATAGAGTATACTGTTTGAATAACTTGAATTCGTCATAGTAAATTAGGACTACGAAAGTGTTTGCTGATCAAATCACTTCGATTAGCCATTCGCCACCAACTATTCGCTGAAGAACTTGAAGAAATTGACTTCGATATTGTTTGAAGAACTTGAAGAGCGCAACGTTGGCATCGGTTTGCTGATTCTTCCTTCGTCTATATTCATTGCTCAATATCAGGTTAATCACGGGTATAGTTGTGTGTTATCAATTTTTGAATGTTTTCCACATGTTCACATTCCATGGTGTGGTCCACCAACTTGTTAATCATAATGCAATGTCGAATGTTATTTGTCCACTGTTATTGCATTGATTCCATAGTCGAATGTTATTGTGTTTTTCAATCACTAATCACACTGTCAGTTCATGCAATGGAGACAAAGAATTTCTGTTTATGCATATTTCTACGTTCCATTTTCAATATTCTCATTTTTCTCTTAACGGGTTTCTAAGTATGTTATGCATTTTTGCTTATGTCAGTATGCACTGCGTATTTCGACGTATGATTTGAATGCATTTTCTTATTTATTTTCTCATTTTCGTACACACAAGTGAATCATTTTTCGATTTTTTCAAAATTTGTAACCCTTTTAGTATTGCTTTTTATCTGATCATTGATGCATAGACTCATTTGTTTTTTATGTTTTGTTCTCTTATGATTTAGTGTACAAAATGTCTCTGATTTTGTTGTGCAAGCATTCCGGTATCACAGCTACAGTGAAGGTTACGAAAAATTGTCTTACGATGAGCTTGTGTAGAGTGTTTGATCTAAACGGAGTCATATCGACGACAATTTCATGTCGCTAACAAACTCAGTACCGGGCCATTCCAATTGTTTGTTGGATAATGGTGTCGATATTCAGATAATGTTCGAGTTGATTGCTCACAGGGGGGTTGATATTGTTGATGTCACCGTGAATGATAGGAGAAACACCGAAGTCACAAAGGATGTTGGTGGTGAGGATTGCGATGGTGTGGATGACATGGCATTGGATGTTGACCAAATGAAGTGGAGAGTGGAGTTTGATAACGGAAACAATGTATTGGCATCGTTTTGCCCCAATGTTGAGAAAGTTTTATTATCTTCTTCATGGTCGAAGGGCATTGTCGGAGTTGGGCAAGCATTTAAAGGCGGAGCTCCTGAATTTCGCACCGTTCTTTGCAAATTTGCTATCGAGTCTGGATTTGAGTTCCTATATATGAAAAATGACAATTCCCACGTTACAGCCAAATGTGTCTTTTGAGAGAAAGCTTGCAATTGTATGGTTCATGCGAGGGTTCATTCAGCGAATGGTTGGTTTTACATAAAAAAGATAATCAACATACATACATGTGGTGCTACAGTTTGCACAGCTACCAATTCTCGTATGACATCACGTTTGGTCGGTGGCTTGATATGTGATGATGTTCGTATAAAGCCGCTTAAACGCCCCATAGATGTTGTTCATGAATTTAAGTCAAACTACGAACTGAATATAGGGTATCATAAAGCTTGGCGTGGTGTTGAGAAAGTAAGGGGGAAATATTTGGTGATTACTCAATGTCATTCGATCAACTACATTGGTACATTGGTGCTCTTAGAAGTACCAATCCAGGCAGTTCAGTTGTTCTTGAGATTGATTCCGTTAATAGACATTTTCAGCGCATATTTTATTGCATTTGATTCAAGTATCAAAGGCTTTTCTCATTTTCGCCCACTTTTATTTTTTGATGGTACATTCCTAAAATGGAGGTACAAGGATATATTGTTTTCGACTACTGCAAAAGATGGTAATCAAGGTAAATTCATTAAATGGTTTTCATCTTCATTTTTTATTATTATATTTTTTATATGTATGTTTGGCGTAAGCTTTGTATGCCCCAAATATGATGGAACAATCATTTGATTTCCTAAATTGTTCCTTTTTATTATGTTATCTCACAGGTTTACTTTCGGTTTGCTTTGCCGTTGTTGATTATGAGAACAATGATAATTGGTTGTGGTTTGTTGAGCAATTGTCATTAATTATGGAAACAACTTGGGACATCACATTCATGAGTGACAGAAGTCTTGGTTTATTGGAACCGATTTCTTTGGTTTTTCCATTGGCCCACCATGGATACTACTTATATCACTTGAAGGGAAATTTGAGGCATCAACTAAGGGGTTATAAGAATGGCTTTAGAGAGAAAATAGTTCATGATTTTGGCAACTGTGCTTACGCGCCAATGAATGAAGCCTTTCACCAACTTCTCAAGGAGTTGAAGATTGAGGGAGGCAATAAGTTTAAAAGTTCCATTAATAATTTGCCCTACGAGCATTGGAGCAATGCATATTTCGAAGGATGCCGTTACGACTAGATGTGTTCCAATGCAGCTAAATCATTTAACAACGGGATACGTGAAGAACATCATCTCCCTATTACAAATTTGATCGATGCCATAATGGTTAAACTGATGAATCAAATTTCTACGAGGCGTATTGTTGCGAACAAATGGAACGGGGTTATCTGTCCTATAATGGATACCAAGTTGTGTGAGGCATTCAATGATTCGAGGACTTGGGTTGCTAGTTTATCCGGCAACAATGTGTACGAGGTACATTCAACACCATGTGTTTTAGTTGACCTTGCCAACCACATATGTTCCTGTTGTCAATGGCAAGTTAATGGGCTCCCTTGTTCACATGTAATTGGTGCTATACGGAAGAGTGGGAAAGATTTGAATTCATATGTTGTTCCGTATTATCATGTTTAGAGTTTTCGGGCATCTTATTCATTTTCCATCAATCTGTTCCTACTATTTGGAAACAAGACTGCAATATGATTGAAGAACCAATTTTACCGCCATTATCTAGGAAGCAGCCAGGTAGGCTAAGGAAAAATAGGATCCCTTCTAAGGTAGAGAAGACTAGACAAATCACATGCGGTAGGTGTGGGCAATTGGGGAGCCACAACAGAGAGTCTTGCAAGGAGGCTTTAGGCCCTTAGTTGTTGAGTGATTCATTGTTTGTTGGATTATCGTTTTAATAATTTGGAAATAAATCAGAAATTCCATTCTCAAAAAGGCTTGTATTAGTTCTTAATTTATAATCGTTCAATTTCTAATATTGTGTTTGTAGTTGTTGGAATTTTGCCTCATCTTTTTACTTTATAATGAAGCTGAGAACATTATGTGAACATGCTCATATTACATGAACATTCTCGCCTTATACCAACATTCTCATATTATGTGAACATTCTCTACGCGTCTGAATATTTTCATATTACACGAGGACATTATCATACTGACTATAAGTGAATATTCTACTATTTACTAATACTGCAGTTCCCTTATCTTTCAACAATCTCATATTGTTTGATCTCATATTGGATGGGACTGAAACCTTTTGTAAAGCTTTGATGTAACTGGAAATTGATCTAAATAAACATGGGCATTATACATCCAAAAGCTATACATTTTTACATCCAGAAGTTTACAATATGTTTCATCTATACATCCAATTAAGAGTTATACATTGATACGTATAATTATAGTCCGTAAATATACAAACATGTTTACATGGCATCAATTATCCAAATGAACTGTTTTCTGCATTGCTTTCTTATTGTTTTTTCTCTTAATGGCATTCAGCCCACCCAACATTACTAGCTACATTGGCTTGAAACAAATAATATTCTTCACGCACATCATTTAACGACCAAATGCATTAGTCCATCGTTCATGTCTGCATTTGCTGAATATAGTGTGTCAAAGATGCACACGAAAACATTGGTAACTTCAAAGAACAAGATTTGGTTAAATAAGTCGGGACAGTGGCGACTCCAGAAATTTTTACAGATTGGGTCAATTTATAATTGATCTGTTATTGGCATAATATAAACTAAAATAAATGCCTTGATTAATAAGTAGAATATACTTTTATATATTTATTCTGTTGTTTGATCAAAAAATATATAAATACATAAATTTTTACATGAAAAAATGCAAAAAATCAAAGGAGGTAGAAAATCTAATGTTTATCAAATATCAATTGAAAAAAGGCAGGAACTTGTGCTTTCTGGAATGCAAACTAAGGGCAATTTAAATTTTTTTCGCTTTTTAGCTAAAAACACAAAAAAGCGTGCAAAAAAGTAAAAAGTTAAAAAAACTAAAACGTTATATCGAAACATTAGTTGCTAAAATAATTTATTCAAACTCCCACTCTATTCTAAAAAACAATAACACTTCTGCTTAATATTTTATTTACTACTCATAACAACTATATATAACCACTATAATCAACTATATAGAAGGATATTACTGTTCAATTGAACGATAACAAAAAAATAATTTTTTTATCAAATTAACCAACTTTCAAAAAGAAACGTTAAGAGTTAATTACCAAACAATTTACTTTGAACTTAATTTAGCTTTTTAGCTAAAAAAAAAAAAACAAAGAAACCAACTTTTAAGGTAGCTGCCAATCATGCCCTAAACGGGAGAAATAGACTCAAAGAATAGAATTTGGATTTCGGAAGAGAGATATTAAATGCACACTTTTTTTTCTTGCTAATAGAACCTATAATGCGTAAAGTACTTATACATTATGTATTAAACTTTGTACTTTTATATTTAAAAGTGTGTACATTTATAAATTCTCATTAGTTCACCACGTCCCTAAAAAAGTTTGAATCTCCGGAAGGGAATTGAAATTGTCTATTAATGGGTTTAATTATAAGTTTTAAATGGGGTCAAATATTTAATAAATATCTATATGTATAATATAATAACAGTAATAAAAATTTTAATCGGGTCAATTGACCCCATCAATTACAATTTGGCGTCGCCCTTGAGTCCGGAGTATTTTTTCATTTTCTTCCTCAAAACCTTCGTATTCCTGGATTTACTTTCCATCAATCTCACGGGCAGTTTCTGATGTCCATTTGATGTATCTGGTCTGTTGAAGCTATCATTTATGTTTGAGTCCCATAAACATTGATGTTGCAGTTGCATTAAGGATAGTAAGACATATTCACATTCTCTGTTTTTGTATTAACAGAGTACTTAATTTCTTCCTGTTTATCTTTTTTTTATTTCTCATAATTTTTTGGTAGCTAATGAGACACTCATTTGCTGACAAAATGACATATTTTGATGATCTAAATTGAAATTACCAGTGTTTGCTTGAGTTAATGAACATTGATATTATGCATGGTATGTTGAAATACCGAGAAATGGGAACATTCTCTTTTTATGAAATCACAGGGCGGGGCCATATGTAACTGATTTTTTGTGTGCAATGACAGCTTAGTTAATGAGACATTCACTATTTCAATGGGACATGCGGAACCTATTTTACAAGCAATTAATGTTTACCAGCAATGTGCATGTTCTCTTTTTTTGAAATCACGAGGCAGGGCCATATGTAACCTATTTTACAAGCATTGACAGCTTAGTTAATGAGATGTTCACTATTTCAATGGGACATACAGAACCTATTTTACTAGAAAAGAGGGTCCTGCTGGTGCACATTCACATTCACAAATTGTGCACATTCACATTTGGGAATATTCACATTCACAATTTGAGCACATTCACATTAACAATTTCAGAACTCTCACATACGACATGATAAATCCGAGATGGCCCATTAATCATCAGAATTTGTCCCATTTTGGGGATATTCACATTCGGGAACTTTAAAACATTTGAGAACTTTCACAAAAAAAAAAAAATGCCAACCATCAAACTAATTTGAGAATATTTTCATTTCACAATTCTTAGATGATCTGGATAACAATCTGCCTACCAACAAAAAACTGAATCAATAAATAATGCACAAAAGTAACATTTACAGTCAAGTGAACACAAATGAGATCTCAAATGAGAAACCGTTATTATTCTCATACTGGTAATTCCAACACACGACATATACCGCATGGAGTGTTCACAACAAACTGTTATCACAACGATTAATAATGTGTGACACATTGTCTGCCAACAATAAACATTCCAACTAATATTCCAAGCAATTACAAAAAATAAGATCAACTACGTGAACACATTTCCCAAAAAGATGCACTAATAATTACCCAAAAAAAAAGATGCACTAATAGTTCGATATCAAATCGTTCCCTTCAATCACTTTTCACGTCCTTCTTCTGGCATTCCATGGACTGGTTCCAAGATCTATGGGGATCACTTAAGAATTCGTGTATTATTTCAACTCGTAGCTGTTGACAAAACGCTGGCGGGAAAATCTTGGCTATGCTCTCGTTAGTAACAAGTTGCCTCATTACATAGCAGACGATAATACCGCAATCCAATCCGTCAATGTAAGCATGATTGACACAATTGTTAGTTCCATTTGTATAGTTTCAAAAGGTATTTGTATTTGGTAGTTTGTTTTTTCATATTGTACTTAGAAGCCAAACTGTTGCTATGGAGCAACGTTAACTGAAATCACTTTATCTGTGAAGTCATGCGAACCCATCTCCCCATTGCTCTTCGTCTTCACGTAATCGTCAAAATATGATTTCTGTTAAAAAAAATGTATTGTAAATTTATATACTTGCATCAATCGAGCAGGTTTTTAGTTAACATTTAACGAACTTATCAGCTTCTCAGCAACTATAAGATGTGGGTCTCTCCCCATTCGTTTTAATGAGTTGTAGTGATGCCATTCGCCCGTCCCTGTATTTGCTACCAACAGCGTCTAGTGGTTAGCATTGTATATGGAGAGCAACATATATCTACAAAATCGGGCTTCTGTTATTTGTGCCTCAAGCACATCCATTTGTTGATCAGAGGTCTTGTGTTTGAGTAGTTGTTGTTTTGGGTCATTACAAATTAATAGTATGTATTAGTTCTCACATTTTATACCTACGTTCCACCATACTTACAAAAATACTATTTGTCAATGATAAGAAATGCTTACCAAAGTCAGGCTTGAAAAAATGAATGACTTGTCAAACAGGTCAATTTGAGTGTCATCGGTCTCATGTGATCTAATAATCACATCCTCTTGCTTCTTTAGAATTGTACCATATGCATCAATGACCTGCAGTTGGTTTTTGTAATATCAATTGAAATAAATTTTAAGAGAACATGTTGGATTTAAATCACACCGATGCATCAATATATTATGCAGCAATAACATTATCATATGGTGCCTTGGATGTCCCGAATATGATAACATTACACTAGAGTAGATGTACAAAATCTGCAGTCACAAAGTATGTGTCTAAATTTGCCATCCCACACCACGTAGTTTCAGTTCGAGACATAAGGACAACATCATTTTGCTCTGTTTCAACATTATAATTTGTATACTTTTATGTGATATTTGGGAAAGAAGTCACCCCTGACACCAAACTAGCAGTGACAAGTTTAGCAGTCTTACATATGATAACATTATCATACTGTAGTGTGGCAGTCCCACGTATGATGACCTTATCACAAATGTTGCAATTCCAAAAACGATAACATTATCATTAAGTATACAAATCAACAATGCTAAGTAACCATCCCACACCACATATTTAGCAGTCACTGTTATGTGAACATTATCATAGTGTTATGTGTGAACATCATCAGGATTTCGTAACTTAAACATGGAGCACATTCTTTTATGTGTTTTATACTTACATTACTTGACAAGTCGAACTCCATGATTAAAGATCTTATATCTTCAACAAATACGGAGTATGAGTCATCACCCCCAACCACACACATGCACTGCATAACATAAGACATTGTCAGATAACAAAGTTAGTTTTGACGAATAAATTTTGTAATAAGCCATGATTGCTTACTCACGGTTTTTAGTATTCCTGATGTGCTCGATTTCTTCACGGTCTTCGGGTGTTAGCATTGTGTATACAAGCCACCTAGCAGGGGAAGCCAACGGTATCAACTTTTTCTCCGGTTGCTGATCACATTGCATAATGTTGTCAACATCAACTAAAAGTTTCTCATCTGTTGCTTTACCACTTTTTGATCTTTTTCTTCCAACTCTTTTCTCTTCATATGCGTAGTATGACAATTTTTTCTCCTTCCTTGCTTTCTCTTTTATTTTTTTAACCATCGAACTCGAAAAATCTTTGCACTCACTCCTTTATTTTGTGTCATTCCATCATCACAAGGTGTACTTGTTCCTTACAAAGCCGCTTGCATAATTTCATGGACCACCATCTCCTTGATTTGAGAATTTAGCTTAGCTACTTGTGCATTCAGATTATCAACAGTTAACATGAGTGACTGTATCGTAGCATCTCTTATGTCAAGAGTTTTTTTCAATTTAATGCTTTGTATATCCTTGTCTTCATAAATTCGCGGATTAGACATCTCTGTTGCTCCTTTTCTCATCTTACATATCTCATTAAGGAGCTCATTGATAGTGGATGTTTTGCTCTGGTTTTTATCGCGCAGTTTGGCAATTTCTCTGTCCAGATTTTGAATGAGCTCTCTGTCAAATGCATGTAAATCCAGCAGAATCTCAATGCTACTGACTACAGCTCCATTACCCTGAATAAAGTCTATTTCATTATCCATAGTAAGCAAATTACAGAGCTCATCTTGGTATTTTCTGTCGCCCTCATTCATTGCACCAGTTTCTTTATTAATCGAGTACTGGCCATGTTCTACATTTATGCTGAAAGAATCCTGCACATTCTCCCACACTTTATGTCCCCCATTTACCATTTGAATTGATGTTCAACCTTGTTGGAATTGCATCGAAAAAGTTCCATTTCTGATGTATGATATTGTTCATCGCATACATTAATGTCTGACAATTTGCAACTAGCCTCCTCTGCCTTCAATTCTTTCTTACTAATTGTCTTCAACTTTCCCCTTTTTTGCTGCGAACCAGAATCGTCAAATACTCCTTTTTTAGCTTTGCTTTCTGTCATTATTAATTTACGAACCTTTCGAAACACTCTCTTCTTGCGGTCTGTTTCGATGAGATCTTCAATCGAAATCTGTTTTACAAACAAATAAGAAGGTCAATTTTTATGTAACACTGTCATCATTGTTTACAAATTAGAATCCGTAAGGGAATATTACCATTTGAATATCAATTCTGGCAACATTAAGCAAAACAAAGGCTACCTATTTGAAAATTGTTTTTCAGCTTTTTCATTTTTAGTTCACAGCATTTCAACACAAATGTGTTGAATTTCCTAAAAAATGTTATGCTATTGGAATATTGATCCATTGGTACATTTTTTGAATTACGCCAGGTGGAATTGTATGAATGTGAAGTTGTAGTGACCTGTTGCAAAGTTGTGTTAAAGGAAAAATTGAAATTTTTTAAAGAAAGAGACTGCATATGTATTCACCTGTTCTCTAGGAATTTTCACTGTATTCAAATCTCTCACACTTGTTTCTATTTGGGATAGATCCCACTTTACACATCTTGTGAATTCTTCTGGAAAATAAGGGGCCACTAGAGTTGTGTGCTCGCATAACCAATACTGTATGTAACAAAGAATCATTAAAAAAATGAAAAATTAGTTTTAGGTCTTTAAAGTAGTGGCGATTTTATTTTTCATTTACCAACAAAAATTTTAACGTGCGAGATCCAATTTTAACGCGCGAATTCCAATTGGACCCTAGAACAGATAAATTTATTTGTGTATTTTCAAAACACGTATAAAGCACACAGATAAATTTATTTGTCTTGCATAAATAAGCATACAAAAAAATTTATCTGTGTGCTTTATACGTGCTTTGAAAAAATACACAGATAAATTTATCTATCTTGCATAAATAAGCATACAGATAAATTTATCTGTGTGCTTTATACGTGTTTTGAAAAGACACGGTGTTCTTTATACAGATAAATTTATCTGTCTGTACATAAGCAGACAGATAAATTTATCTGTGTACTTGATACATATTTTGAAAATATATAGATAAATTTATCTGTCTTGCATAAAATATGACGACAGATAAATTTATCTGTTTGTGTTAAATTTATTTGTGTTGTAGGCGATTGGATCTCGCGCATTAAAAATTTTATTGGTGGACCTTGCGCGTTAAAACTTATTTTTTTGGACCTTTGACTGAAAGCCCCTTAAAAAAATGAGAGTATTATAAAAAAATATTAGAATAAAGTGGTGCAAATTTATGTGTAAAATATGTGACACACATTACCAAAAGTGCCATAACACAATCTGTCACTTTGTGGGGAGTGCGGTAGTTTTTTTTTTTATGGATGACATCAATTGGTAATGAATTGATCCTGCTCAGTCATAATCCTGCATAGCACCAAGATCCTCCATGTAGTTGAGATATATCCATCCAATGGTTGTGCATGACGTTGAGAAGAATAATGTCAAACAAGCATATATGCAAAGCAATCGCACAACATCCTCAGCATCATCTAGTTGTTTGCCCAATATTAGCTTTTCAACCAAATCCTTAATTATTGGGCCGGTTATCCTTTCTCCTCCCACAGCTCTCCTTTCAATCAATGTTGTTTGTCTGCAGCCATATGACAAGTTCATGTGCTCATTTCCACATTCAATCCCCAAAATCATTTTGATATCTCTTAATGATAGTGCCATTTTCTTTTCCCCAACTTCGAAGCAATTATGGACTGGATTGTACGAACTTATTATCTTCACAACCCTGCCATCATTTTTCCTGCACTTTGCGTAGGATAGCTTCTTATTCAACAATGCATCAAACAGGAACCAAAACGGAGTCATCGACAAGCCTGCTTTATGTTCTTCCCGTAAGTTGAGATTCCCG
>JAULJZ010192875.1:0-20717 GCA_032270985.1 Heliamphora pulchella | reverse complement strand
GAATCCATATCTTAAACGTGGGGAGAATACAGTGCATTTGATAATTGGAAACTCAAGACATAATTTGAGTTAGGGCCAGGAGTTCAGTCAGGATCTTTAGTGGAATAAGTTCTGGTTCGTGCGAGAAAGGATCTAACTCGGGAACAGAGTTAGGGATATCCGATTTTCTTGAACGGTTAGCCTGAGTCTTATACTTCCTCGTGGCCGGCCCTAGAGAGAGATAAGGAGGGTTATTTTTAGTCTCAAAATCTTGTTTCTAAAATATGAAAAAGAGATAAGGTAAGGGAGACTAAAAATATATGAAAGTGATATATTTTAATATATCATATTTATCTCTCTCTCTCCCAACGTGGTGGCCCCCCATTCTCTCTCCATCTTGATTAATTTTTCTAGATTTTGAGTGCATTAAAGTGTGTAAAGAAACCAAGGCAAGAATACACGAAGATCCGGATTGGAGCCCACTCGCCGGGATCGTCGCGTGCGTCGGGATATACATGAGAAGATCGTTGGGTCGTCTTGGATCGTTGTTTGGCATCAAAGAAACTTGTTCAAGTTTCTTGAAGGTATATTTAATCATAAAATATCAAATTATTTTATTATTTTTCATGAAAATCGCACAACGTCATTTTTTACAGTTACGACGTCGTTTATAGAACTTTTTTCGCTGCGTGGCTCTAACATGATCATGGTTGACGGCAGCTGTTTGACTGTAGTCGATGTGGCTTCAAGGTAAGGCCTACAGGGTTCTTTGAGGACTAAGTGTTGATAAATACAGGGAGTGCGCCGGGTATTGGAAGTACGCTGAGGTTGGACCATGGTTTCTTGTTGACCCTTTTCTTTCTTTTGGATGGAGAGAGAGCGTTTCTTTGTAGACGGTTGTTTGGTGGTAAGTTGTTTCATCTCAGTTGGATAGAGATGCTGGGTTCTTGATTGGTTCTTAGTTGGTTGTGTTCAGCAACTGTAGAATCTCTGTGGATTTCATATTCGTGTTGTGATCCTTTGGGTGTGCCTCAGAAACTTGTATCGCCGTGATCGGGTGGTCATGGAATTGATTATTTATGGTTTTGATGCGTGGTGCATGGATATGTGCCTTCGTGCATGTTAAGTATCCATGTGTATGACCTGGGATCCGATTGCTCCTGCAGTTGGGGACCGTAAAGAATCGCATGATGGGGTTCGTATTATCCCGCGATGAAAGACTGTAAAAGAGTACGTATGAGTGTGGTAACCTAGTTAGTGTGGCTCATTTTTTATGATGGGTGAACTTGTTGGGTTCTGTTCCCTGTGAGGTTGAGTTGGTAGACTAGGAAGGTTTTTACTTGTTCTTGTTGACAAGAAAGTTGGTGTTGATACCCAGTGTTCTTTTATAGTGATTAGCAGAGACTTCTTAACCATTGTGTGTGGCTTGTTCTGGATTATGCGTGTATGGTTGTCCTTCTAGCTCATGGTAGAGCGGGAAATTTTGTCGAAATAGTGCAACTGTGATGTTTACATGGTGAGTTTCTGGTATATTTTTGTGGGTCTGGCTTTTGTTCTGTTTGAGAACTTGGAATGGTTATCGACTGTGGTAAACGGTGTGCTTTGGCTTAACTGTTTGTTTGGATGATGATCCCGAGAAGGTGCTCAGGCATAAGTGAGGAAGGATTAGATGTTGAGAAGTCTTGATAAGTGTGGCCTGTTCGAACCGACGTGATTGATTGTTTGGTGGAGAACGAAAAGGCCGTGATAGGTTTTGTGTATGAGGAAATTGCCAAGTGTAAGAGGAAAGTCCTGGTTGGTTACTTGGCGGACAAGTCTTGGATTCGAGTATTCTCCTATTGTGGACTCAAGGGAGTGATGTAAGTGTTACGAGTTGGGGTTGATGTTGGATGACAGTTATCATGTTTGTTCTGTCAGATGACGGCAATCTTGTGTGATTTGAGGGAGATCTGTAGTCATGGTATCAGTGATCGGATAACGAGATGTTGTGATGTGTAGTGATGTGTGGTTGAATAGGAGACTGATTGGGTTTATATAGGTTGTTGGATACCTATGAGGTGATCTGTCTGTATGACGTGTTTGGTTAAGTGACTCATTTGGGTCAGGTGACTTTATAGCTGTGATGTTGGATTAGTCTTTGGTTATGTGGAACCTTGTGTGGAACAATGGTGTAGCACCTAGTATTTCTCTCAGGTGAGAATTGTGAATCGTGATAAAAGATCAAATAAAGGATGAAGGTTTGGATGTGATTCATTCTTTGGTGTTCTAGGTGAGTAAGTGAGCTTTTCTCTGGAGTCGGGTGTTTGTGTTGTGGCTCGTGGATGGGTGTCATGTTAGCTTCGTGGTGGCGTTGTTAGCATCAACAGGGTGATGATGTGGTATCAAAGTTGGTGGTCCTTTGGTGTAAAGTTTATGCGCGGTGTGTGTGTGACTTCAAGTGACTGATGTCAGGGTTTGATGTCGTGTGTTTTATAAAGATCTATCCATCAACATGGAGATCAACAAAAATATTTTCAAAATGTTAGGCCTTATTTCCTACAAAATGTTTCAAAACTGAGACTCAACCCCAAGGGTTAGCTCCAAACCTCCAAAACTAAGGACGGACGCAGAATTTTTATCTTGGGGTAGCGAACGATTATGTAACATTGTAATGAAAAATTCAAAACAAATATTTAAAAGGCGATATCAACTTCAAACAACATAAATTGTGTAAATATTACTCTTAAAGAAGTGTTTTGTCAAGTCGACTACAAAAATATGATATATTCTTCTACATTTACATCCATTTCAAAACAACAAAAGATAGAAACTATTATTCTTTCTATTTACAAAAGTTGTGCTCGATGCTCCTTCATTACATAAAATGCATTTATAATTGAATCAATATCAAACCCTCGAGTAATGTCTTTCTCAATGTAGGCGAGCAAATAACTAGCTAAAAAATCATTCTCCATTCTATTGCGTAATCTAGTCTTCACAATCTTTATGGATGAAAATGCACGTTCTGTTGTTACCGTAGATACTCGTAAAGTTGGAACAAGACGAATCAATCTATCAACAAGTGGATAAATGATCGACTTTCTTGTTTTCACGAATACCCGGCACAACTTAGAAATTGTTAGCAAGTTTTTGAATTCTACATGATTGAGAATATCAAGCTCATAATTTTGTAACTGGAATTTCAAATGCAATTTCTCTTGATCTGTGAAGTCGTCTAGATAACATTTATCCACAAGCTTGCAAATATCTTCAATATTAAAAGATCTAAAGCAGAACTAAGAACAAGCAATTCTATCACATTCTCCTTAAATCGGCTATTCAATTCTTGCAATTGAGTATCACATGTGACTATAAAAATATCCACCCGAAAATGATGCTCAAAGGTAATGTGATCTCTACGAGCATGACCTCTACCAGATGTGTAACGAGCACTCATATCAAGAATATCTATCTCATGCTTTCCACAAAACAGTTTAACTTCCTCCAATAAAGAAAGCATCCATCTTCTCTAAAGCGTTTACTTGGCTTCGTAAAAAGATAGCACGGAAGACAAAATGCACAATGTTTGGTTGGAGAATATTCCAACCAGTCTGGAAATAATTTGTACCAAGAAGCTAAAAAACGACGTCCATTCTTCTCTTGAAAAACTTGGTTGTCGGGTTCATATGGTCCAAATTTGATGTAAACTCGTCGGATCTCATCACGTTGAGATACTGAATAATCCCATATTTGTGGCCGGATTCCTGGATCCCTTATCAAAGACTTCACTTCATGGGATTCAATTTCAAGTGATTCAATCCTTCGTGCTTTTGAAGAATGTTGGTCATGATTTGAAGCTTCAACATTGTCATTGTGGGTGGAAGATTTTATAGTTGCATCAACTTCCAGATTTTGAGAATCTCTTTTCTTAAAGAATGAATCAATTTTTTTGTTAGCCATGATCTACCAAACTTTCAACGCAATTGAATTCATTCAAATATTTAATAACCTGAAAATCAGATAAACAAATAGCCCTAATTTTGAAATAAACAAATAGCACTAATTTTCTGAGAAACAAATAATGTGATAATCAGATAAACATATAAACAAATAACCTGAAAATCAAAAAATTATTGATAACTCTATAATTAAATCATATTTATTTATAAGTTTTAAAAAATAGTTAATCAAATATTACCCAATTACATAGCAAATTCAACTAAAGAATCGAATAAAATAATTTATTTAGAAAACAAATTCTTTAAAGTGCACAACAATGTAGTATAGATTCTTACTGAGAAATGTTATCTGGTAGTGTATAAGCTTGAAGATGTATTTGATCAGTTGTTTATCAGTGATTTTGTGCCAATTTGAGGAACAACACTATAGTGTGGCATAATTTTAAAATATATTTTTATTGTCAAATACGCAAAATTAGATGCGCAAATCCACAAATAGTCCTAAAAAAGTCCTAATTTTTAGTATTTCAAATACACAAATAGCTCTAAAAAATCCAAATTTTCAGTATTTCAAATACACAAATAGCCCTAAAAAAGTCCTAATTTTCACATTTAACATCCCCTAAAAAAAGCCCTAATTTTCCTAACAAATAGAAGGCAGAGGTCCGTG
The DNA here is from genome assembly GCA_032270985.1 of Heliamphora pulchella. Classification (NCBI taxonomy): domain Eukaryota; kingdom Viridiplantae; phylum Streptophyta; class Magnoliopsida; order Ericales; family Sarraceniaceae; genus Heliamphora; species Heliamphora pulchella. Next base: position 16,130 of record JAULJZ010192875.1, on the reverse strand, counting down.
GATGAAAGCTAAAACAGAGACTGAGAGAGAGAGTCATAGAAAGAGAACGATGGAGGAGGAGGATGTAACTTACATATATAGGTAGTAAGGCAGAACCGCAGAAGGAGAGATAGAGAGAGAGAAAGAGGATAAGAGTTCGGCGGCGGCATGGGTCGGCGTCAGGGTAGCCGACGGTGGTGGTCGGCGTGAAGGGCGGCAGCAATGGGGCCGGAGGTGGCCGGTGGGGTGAAGGCGTGAAGTGGCAGTGATGTGTAGTGATATGATGGCAAGACGCTGAGTTGTGTAGTGATGTGTAGTGACGTGCTGTTGCATGGGCAACATGGTTAGGTTTGTATAGGTTGTTGGACACCTATGAGATGTTCGGTTTGCATGACGTGCTTGGGCAAGTGACTCGTTAGGGTCAAGTAACCTCGTAGCGGTGATGCTGGATTGGTTTTTGGTTGTGTGGAACCTTGTCCGGGACAATGGTGTATCGCCTAGTGTTCCTTGAAGGTAAGAATTGTAGTTCGTGATGGAAGATCGGATAGAGGATGAAGGTTTGAAGGTTTGCTGAGATGCATTCTTCAGTATTCCAGGTGAGTAAGTGAGCTTCTCTCTGGAGTCGGGCATTGTGTCAGCTTCGTGAAGGCATTGTTAGCATTAGTAGGGCAATGATGTTGTATCAAAGTCGGTGGTCATTTGGTGATTGTCAGAACTTGAGTAAAGTTTGTGTGTACAGTATATAACTTTGTGTGATCAATGTCAGGGTTCGACATCATGTGTTTGGCCTCGCAGAGATAGTCCTTGGTGTGTATTGTGAGGTGTGGTTGAGCCAGTTTGACGCAGTGTAAGAACGCAGGGGTGGTAGTCTTTATGTTCGGGTGTAGAGAGTGTTTGAGATCAAGTACCAGGGTGGATTGGTTTCATATGATGCATTTGTTGCTGGAGTGGTTTGTGCACTATGTGAGTTGGATCTTGATCCGACATTTCACAGATGTCTCATGGATGCCAATTATGTCAATGGGACTTGCACGTGTGGGCAGTTTGTGTGGAGATCGAATCTTCAAGTCGTGTTTACCTTGTGTGACAACGGTTTTGGGATTTCAGTTGCTGGAGCACTTGTGCTATTATGTGGTGTTGCTGGGTTTGCATAAGAGATTATTGATGATTACGGGACGATGTTTGGCTCGAGTTTCAGAGTTAAATTTCGAGGATGAAATTCCTTTAAGAGGGGAGAGTTGTGAGACCCTGACCCGTTTTATTTTTGTAACGATTTACAAGAGTCGGTGGTGTTGGAATTAATGCTCTTAAAACGTGTTTGGTTATGTTTAATTGGACGAAAGGTGTCTTACGATCTCATTTGAGGTTGTTGGACTTGTGTGAGTAATGATTTTTGGACTCAAGGTGAATTTCGAAAATAGTTTTGAAACCAGAGGGTTTTCAGTCGATTGAGAAGGGGAATCCAGTCGACTGACTCAGTGTTTTGGTGGATCAGTCGACTGACCTTAAGGGTCTAGTCGACTGACCTATGTCGATCGGCCATTTTTGGTGATTCCAGAGCCTTTTCAGTGGACTGACCTTAAGGGTCTAGTCGACTGACCTATGTCGATCGGCCATTTTTGGTGATTCCAGAGCCTTTTCAGTCGACTGACCTTAAGGGTCTAGTCGACTGACCTATGTCGATCGGCCATTTTTGGTGATTCTAGAGCCTTTTCAGTCGACTGACCTGGGAGATTCAGTCGACTGACCTGAGATATTTTTGGCGTGGCTTATAAATGTCAAGCTTTGGGAGATATTTTGAGATATTTTCATTTTAGATCTGATTTCTCACTCAAAGTCTCTGCCTTCTCTCTAGATTTTGATGGGCCTAGGACTTAGTTTTCAGCGGTTGGACTGCGGATTCTTGATGTTGGTGTCGGGGGCTTTGCGTTCATCCAGACAGAATCCTGTTTCGTTAAGGTTCAATTTTCGAGACGTTGAGGTTTTGGCTCACCGAGGTAGGATTCTAGACCCTACTATTGTTAAAGGGTGTTTCATGCAATTATATGTGTTTTCACTGAGTAGAAAATACATTAAATGTCATATTTATGTTTAAACCTTGTTTTTTTAGATAAAAGCATGTTTTTCTTTTTTTTACTTTTCTTGGTTTCTTACATCGTATGACTTGTGGATGCATGGTTTTCAAAGGTGGTTTTGAAAATGGTGATTTTGTGAAAATCTTAACACCTTTGTGTTTTAGAGGTTTGGAGCTAACCCTTGGGGTTGAGTCTCAATTTTGAAACGTTTTGTAGGAAACAAGAGCAAACATTTTGAAAATATTTTTGTTGATCTCCATGTTGATGGATGGATCTTTATACATGTTTAATGTATAAATTATGAAAATGTTTTCGTAGTCGAGCTACGGGTTGATTTTGAAATGTTTCTATAGATGTGCCAGGATAACGGGTATTTGGCACGAGTTGCCCTCGGTGGAAGTCCAGAAACGTGTGCAGAGTAGGTGCTTCGTACCTTCGGGTTAATCCCCATAAATTAAGCAATTGGGTGCTTTGTACCCTCAGGTTTTGGGCCCATAAATTAAGCAGTTACATTGTGGTGGCTCCGTATAGAACTTGTCGTTATCTAACCGGTCCTAAAATGATTAGGGATTAGGTAATAGATAGGAGTCTATAGTTGTTACCTCTGTCCCATTGACAGAGTCGGTACATAGGATTCATTTTCTCTTTCCTCGGTTGTGTGATCCGAGTGGGAAACAACGTTTGGTTACTATCTTTCCCTTAACTGTGGCATGATATCTGTGTTGATGATATACATAGTTTTAAGGAAGGAAACGTGGGGTTTTACGAAGTAAAACCATTTTGAGGCTCGTGTTGGCCTAATGAAAAACTTGAGGTTTTTAGGGTGGGAAAATCTTTTGGCTCCTGTGGTTGAGTCTGTATGCTTATGATTGCATAACCTGCTTTACAGTTTTATAGTCTGTCTCTATTGGGCTTCGACACACGGTGTGGGATTTTGTTGTAAAATTTTTTTCAGGTGGACGTGGTTTTGCAGGTAACCTAGAGGTGACCGGAGGTGGCTAGTGATGAGACCCTGTTGGTTATTCTTTATTAGGTAGTTTATACCCTTTCTGTATATGTTTCATGTTGGGTTATAACATGTTGTAATGCATATGCTTTTCTTATAGCCGTGGGCCAATGTATGTATGTTCTATGCTTTCGAGAGAACCATGGATTGGTTGTTGTTTTCCGTAGTTTTATACTACATTTTTCGTTGGTTGGTGCAACGGTTTACAAACGGGGTTTTCAAATACTTTGAGCTTCATTTAAACTCTTGTACTCGAGAGAGATTTTGGAATGGCCTAAGCTTCTTTTAAAAATAAAAGATTTTCTTCATCTCAAACGTGTATTTCATTTTAAAAGCTTAGCTTGTGGGACCGTAACCGTAGTCTCTTGACTACTCTTTCAAATTAAATAAACTCTCGGTAGTACGTTTTACAAAGGTTTTAGCCTTGTTTTGGATTTCTAGTTTTAATCCTTTTTTGTATTGGGACGGTTTTAGTGGATGTTCGTAGGCTTTTCGCGTGACCCGGAATTTAGGGCGTGACAAAAATGAACGTCATCGTGACATATAGAGGCAACAGAGAGCTTCAATGACAGCTGAGCAACGACAACTACAACTAGAAATAAGGAGAACAAACTATCAACAATGACGATTGGCATCTCAACATGCTCCAACAAATGATTCGGAAAATTTAATCACACATGACCTTCCAAATGTAGTTTTTAGCTGTAAGTAATTGCTTGGTTTAATTAAAAATAAAATACGTATAGGTAAATGTATTGACCTTTTTTTTCAATAGTTACAGACTCAAGAATGAGTACTGTAACACCTTTGGTTCGATATGCGCATACTTCTTCAATTTATGAACATGGTAGCATTAGTGCCACGGGGGAAGATGCACAACCCGCTTCTGTCGAAGGTACATGCTCAGTTTAAAAATGAATTTCGAATTATTTATTTCTTTTTGTAATAAAAATGTACCCATTTACAAAATATTTGAGCTACATTTACAAAGCATTTTTTTACTAAATTTTATTACATCTAACAAAAAATTAAATTTGTAATATGTAGAACATGTTCCCAGTGTCGATCATTATTATTATTATGATCAATGAGATATGGATACTATTTTTCAAAATTCATCATTCCAACAGAGAACACCTTGCAATTGTGCTTGGAATTTCCATGAGGGTAGCTGATTACAAAGATACCAATTACCTCGACCAACTACATGTATGCATTGTGGGGCAAGGTTGCTCCATTATGAAACATCCAGCACGTGTTGCAATAATGGAAAGTCAATTTTGCCTTTGATAATAGCTCCCGATGAGTTGTTCGATATCTTCTCCAATCAAACGACAGAAGGTCGGCATTTTAGAAAAAAATATTCGAACATATAATCATGTATTTGCATTCACCTTAATGGGAGTTCATGTGGATGAAAGTATAGCAACACGATCTCGAGGTATTTTCATATTTTGTGCGCAAGGAGGAATATATCATAAAATTGGTAGTCTTCTACCAACTACAAGTGACCGACCGAGATATTTATAGTTGTACATATACGACACTGAACACGAGATTGATAATAGATTGTCAAAAACTGAAGGCTTGCGCAGGGAGATGGTCGAGAAGATAACATCTATTTTAGATGTCCATAATCCGTTTGTGCACACATTTCACCATTTAGCACAATGCCAAATATTCATGATTGTAGGCTTGTTATCAAAGAGCAAAAAGTTGAACATCGACAATATAATCTACCAACTGCTTCTCAGGTTGCAGCAATTGTAATAGGTGGAGAAGAAACTGAAAATGTAAAGGAAAGAGACATTATTGTTCAATCGACTAGTGGACATCTACACACTGTGCTAGATGTTGCTGGGTACTATGATCCTTTACAATATCCATTACTCTTACCTTACGGTACATATGGGTGGGACATAAACAGTCGAAATGATAATGGTGGCAAAGTCACATATTGCGATTTTTACTCATATATGTTACAGGTAATGTTTTTTCTATTTTTTTAATAATTTCATTATTCACTATGTAATCTTAATATTATAATCGAATCTTCAAGTTGCTCACACAAAATTACAAATTAGATTCGTCCCAATGATCGTTCACTTCTTCTTCGAGTGGGTCGACTTTTACAACAGTTTGTTGTCACAATTATGCCAAGACTGAGTCTAACAATCTTCGATGGATACGCACACATCAAAATGACATTCGAGCTGAGTTATATCAACGCCTTCAAGACTCACTACATGCTGGAGAACTATATGGAGGTAAGGGTAGTATGTTACGTGAACTATATATGTACTTTGACACTTTTGAATTAATTGTTAGCACTAAATATTATTTTTCTGTAAGTAGGTAATATTGGACGTAGAGTCGTACTACCGTCATCATTTGTCGGATGTCCACGAGACATGTATCAAAGATACCAGGATGCAATGGCTTTAGTTCAGAAGTATGGCAAGCCTGATCTCTTCCTTACAATGACATGTAATCCTAATTAGCCAGAAATTAAAACGGAATTGTTACCTGGCCAAGCACCTCATGATCGTCCAGACTTGCTAGCAAGAATATTTCAATCAAAATTTGAGGAGTTAAAGATAGATATTTTGACCAAACACGTACTTAATTGGTAAAGTTGTTGCATATGTGTACGTTATTGAGTTTCAAAAGAGGGGCCTCCCACATGTGCATATGCTTCTCATATTAGATGAAAATGATAGGTTAAATAGCCCAGATGATTATGACGCTATTGTCCTAGCTGAGATTCCAGACAAGGAATAAAAGCCTCAATTGTATAATGCTATGATGAATTACATGATACATGGCTCATGTGGAATGTATAACAACTACGCACCATGCATGAGAAGTGAAATATGCAAACGGCATTACCCTAAGCCATTCTCAGCAACTACAACTCTGGGAAATGATTCGTATCCAACATATCGAAGACTAAAAGGCCAACCAGTGACATTAGAAGGTAATGAAGAAATACAAGTTGACAACAATTGGGTTGTTCCATATAATCTGTGGTTGCTTTTAAAATATGATTGTCATATTAATGTTAAAGTATGCAGTAGCATTCAAAGTGTGAAGTACTTATACAAATATGTCTATAAGGGTCTCGATCGAGTCTCTCTTGAAGTTCGTCCTGGGCCCAATTATGATGAAGTACAACAATTTATAAATGGGAGACGGATTTGTGCCCCAGAAGCATTTTGGCGAATCTTTAAATTCTTAATGAGCAGATTAACCCCAAGCGTACTACGTCTTCAAATACATTTTCCGAATAAACATCAAGTGAGGTTTTACAATTACCAAAATATAAGCAATGTCCTCGTGAACGAGCCCTGCTCTAAAACGATGCTTACTGAATTCTTTCAGTTAAATCTAGATGATATTGCTGCAAATGGTTATCTATATCAAGAAATTCCTGAACATTACAAATGGTGCAAGGGTGAAAAAATATGGCGAAGAAGGGAAAGTAATCAACGAGCAATTGGTAGGGTCTACACAGTTTCTCTATTTGAAGGAGACAGATTTTACTTGCGAATTCTACTTAACCATGTTAGAGGACCCAAATCATTTGAACAATTACTGATAGTTAATGGAATAACGTATCCATCTTGTAAGATGGTGGCAGAAGAGCATGGTTTATTAGAGCACGATAATAGCATTAGAAAATGTCTCCTAGAAGCAGCATCCACCCATATGATACTGCATTACGATGACTATTTGTGACTATATTAGTGTATTCCCAACCACTCAGAGTACGAAGATTATGGGATGAGATGTTTTTTTTTTTGGTAATTAAGTGTAACATAAAAGGGAAAAAAAGTGTACATGTTTACAAGGGGCAATTAATGTTCGCATGGTTGAAGATTATCCATCTGGAAGTAGTACAACTAATGTTCGCATCTCAGATAGACTCCTTCGAGATTTGAATTGCATGTTACAATAGCACAACAAGAACATATCTGACTATGATCTACCACAAATTTCAGAAGAGTTGCATGATAGTTCAGGCATTCCAAAGATCATTCAAGATGAGCTTTCTATTCTAATTCCTCAAGAGGATTTGAACTCTGTTGCTACTTTAAATAGCGACCAAAGCTTTGCATTCCAGTCAATTATGGGAGTCATACAACATAACGAGGGTAAGATATTTTGGTAGATGGTCTTGGGGGAACAGGAAAAACGTACTTATATTGGGCAATGTTGGCATCACTAAGAAGCCGAGGTCAAATTTCCATTGCAACAGCAACATCAGGAATAGCAGCCACACTAATGCCTGGGGGAAGGACTGCACATTCAAGGTTTAAGATTTCGTTGAATCCAGATGCATCCTCCGTGTGTTCTATAAATAAACAGTCTGACTTATCTGAACTCGTAAGACGCGCAACAATTACCATTTGGGATGAAGCAACCATAACAAATCGGTATGCATTTGAAGCCCTACACCGAACATTTATAGATATTATTGGGAATGATTTTCCATTCGGTGGAAAGACTATTATTTTTGGAGGTGACATTCACCAAGTCCTTCCAGTTGTCTAAAAAGTTACAAAGGCAGAAACGATAAATGCATGTATTGTAAATTCACCTCTATGGAGTAAAGTTCAAGTGATTCACCCAAAGCAAAATATGCGATTAGTGAATGACCAAGAATTCTATAATTTTCTTCTCTGTGTTGGAGATGGGGTTCATCTGACCATTGAAAATGATATGATTGAAGTACCAACATCAATGTCAATACCACGGGAAGGCGAAGAGTCTGTTAACCGATTAATCGAAGAAACTTATCCTGATTTGCTTGATCATGTTGCTGCTAGAGAATATAAGGTCACTAGGGGTTCACTAACTCCTCGAAATGATGATGTTGACATGCTCAATGGAAAAGTGGTAGAAAGATTTCCTGGACAGGCCAGAATTTACTGTTCTTTTGATAAAGTTGAAAATGATCCTCATAATTTGTACCAACAGGAATTCTTAAACTCCATCGCTCCATGAGGTTTACCATCACATGTGTTGAAGTTGAAAGTGGGAGCGCCAATTATGCTTTTGAGGAACCTTGATCCTGATAATGGTTTATGTAATGGTTTAGAACGTAATTTCATAGATACCGAGATACTCATAGGACATTTTAAGGGCACAAGGGCATTTCTTCATCGCATACCATTGAAGACTCCGAATAATATAAAACTCCCATTTGAAATGACCCATACATAATTTTCAGTGCGGCTCAGCTTTGCATTAACAATAAATAAGGCACAAGGTCAAACTATACCACGTGTGGAAATTTATCTTCCTGAGCATGTATTCAGCCACAGACAATTGTATGTTGCATTATCAAGGGGGACATCTCAACAGACAACCAAGGTTTTGGTTCAAAAGGGATCGATTATAGGTAAAAATGGTGTATACACAAGAAATGTTGTCTACAACGCTGTTGTTTTGCCTATGGATACATAATGTGTGTGTAATAAATAGACATCTTAATTTGCTTATATATAAATTTTTATATAATATGTAATTCGTAATGAATGAACATCTAATTTGTTATTTTTCTTATTCTTCATTCTATGTTTTCATATGAGACTATATTTCCAAGAAAATCAATAACAAATAAATATACGATGCCAATTCGTTACCATCCTCTATACAACATAAATACTATTTATTATGCATTTTAATTATTTAACATCGTTTAAAATAAAGTACTTTTGTGAGACCCCGTTCCGTTTCAATTTTGAGTTACATATATGTTTGACGTGTGTTTTGGCATTTTGGTTTACCATGTTTATATGCGTTTTGATGCATGATTGAGTTTAAATATGCATGCGAGGTTGGTCCTCGGGGTTGTTGGGAGTTACGGTGCGAATTTTAAAAAATAAAATAAAAAAAAGATATTTTACAACCCTATAAATATTTGAAGTTAAATATTTTCAAAAGATATTTTTAAAACTTCTCGACTAAGTTTCTTTCTTTTTTCTCTACTTTCTCTCTAACTTCTCGGGGGCCCGGGACTTGGTTTTTGGCGATCCAACTGCTGATCCTTGTTGTTGGCACGGTGGTGTGCACATTCATCCGGACGGAATTTCATTCCAGCGAAGTTCGATTTTTGCATGTGGATTGAGACGTCGAGTTTTTAACTCACCGAGGTAGGATCTAAGACTCTACTGTCTTAAAGGTAAACTACGTGTAATCGTGTATAGTTTTACCGTCTTGAAATGAATAAAAAGTTAGTTCATGTTCTGAAAAGTCGAATTTTGGTTCAAAATCATTTTCGGCTGGATGAAACGGGTTTGGTTGGACAAAAAGGGTTATGCTTTAAGTGTTTCTTTTTTGTTCCCTTTGAGGATATGGGCTTGTGTATGTCTGTGGGTTTCAAAAATATGCGAGTTGGTGGTTTGATTCGAGTTTGGATGTGTTATGGCTTCAAATTTTAGCAAAAATATCAGTTTCTGGCGTAGGACTGCTTGAGGGACCGCTCAAGCGGTTTAGGGGGCGGTCATGGAGAGTTCTCGGGTTGCCTGGCCACTGGACAGATCGCTTAAGCAGTCTAGCCCGCGGTCTATTTTCGCTAGTTAACAATTCATTTTTAAAATCGATGTATCTTCTTCATCCGGACTCGGAATTGGGTCGTTTTTGTGTTCAAATTGAAGCACTGGAAGTGTTCTTTCCAATGACACCTCTCTCACATTAAAATTCTTTTTGTAGAAAACGTTATGATCAAAATAGTGAGAGTATGTCAAATTTTCTTAACCATTTTTCATCTGTTTGTGGCCAAATGTCTTGGAAAAACTTGTTTTTCATCCTTATTGGAACTTTTTTATCAAATTTTCTGTTCCTTGGGATTTTGCTTGTGCATGTTCATAGTTTTAAAAAAGTGGTTTTTGAAAACGGAAGATTTGGAGGTTTAGAGCTAACTCTTGGGGTTGAGTCTCAGCTTTTAAACATTTTGATGGAAATTGTTCTAAATACTTGTAGATCTCCATGCTGATGGATGTTGGAAATCATTTATATATGTTGTCTCTTTTGTACATGTTGATGTATAACTATTTTTTGAGTTTTGCATAGTTGAGCTAAGGATGGTTTTGAAATATTTTTCATAGATGTACCGTGACAGTAGGTGTGTTGAGTTGGGCTTCTATTGCTCCTTGGTGGAAGTTCAAAAATGTGCGCAGCGTAGGTGTTTTGTACCTTCGGGTTAATCCCCATAAATTAAGTCGGTTGCCTCTGTGAGTGGCGTTGTGTGGGTGCTTTGTACCCTCAAGTTTCGGGCTCGTAAATTAAGCTGGTTGCCTCTGTTAATGGCGTCGTTGTCGTGATTTCGTATAGAACTTGTTATTACTTAGCAGACCATGTGTGGTTTTAGAGTAATGGGAAAGAGTCTATAGTTGTTGCCTTTGTTTATGTGGTAGAGTCGGTACATAGGATTTCATTTTATCTTATTTTCTCCTCGGCTGTGTAGCCCAAGTGGAGCATACTGTGTTTTTATTACTTTTCCTTAACTGTGGCATGATATCTATTAGGATGACATGCCTGGTTTCAAGGATGGAAAACCGTTAGTTTTTTAGAGGAAACCCCTTTTTGCTCCAGTGATTGAGCTTGTATGCTTATGATTGCATAACCTACTTTATAGTATTATGTAGTCTGTTTCTATTGGGCTTCGGCTCACGGTGTGGGATTTTGTTGTAAAACCATTTTTAGGTGAACATGTGGAGTTGACATAGATACCTATGGTGGCGGAAGACTTGCTATAGTTTTTCCTATTTTTGAGACATGTACTTTTACATGCGATGCCTGTTTTAGAAGACGAGTTTTGTACGCCTTGAGGTGATATACTTATTCATGTATGAGACTGCATGTTTACTATTTATGAGAGATGAACTTTGGGGATCTTTTATCCAAATGTTGTATACTATGATTTCTAGCTGCAAATCTTATTTTCATAAACGGTGTTATGGTGGGCTTTCGCGTGAACTTAGTATTTGGGGCGTGAAAACTTGGTTTCAGAGCTCTGGGTTCGAATACCTAAGAGCCATGGGAAAGAGGGTACATCACCTTGTGAAGATGTGCGTGTGCTTGATTGCCTGTGTTTTAGCATTTTCTAACATAAGCATGATAGCTTATGGTGTATACGTGGGTATGGAGGTTGGAACTTAGGATTGATTAGTCTTACCTTCGGGCATTCGGATTAACAAACTTGGGAACCACGTTAGAGACGCGTTTCGCAGATGTGATTTCTAGCAAGGAATCTAAGTAGGTTATCCAAAGTGACGCGTCATTCTTGTTGATTCTTCTCGGTATGTGAGATGTGTTGACATGATCTTAAGTGGCTATGTGTTTGCATGCTTATGTGTATTATGTCTTTCACGTTAGCAATAACATGTTATATGGACGCTTATCCTGTTATGTGGCTTTCGTATAGAGTTATATCCATGCGGGGAGGACGAGGACATGGTCGAGGCCGTGGCAGTAGTTTTAGCCAGAGGGACGTTCCAGTCCCAGATGTTGGGGATGCTAATGCACCCCACTGACCTGTTGACGGAGGAGATCTATTGCGTGAGATGGTCGGCTCCATCTGGTAACTGGCTGAGGCCTCTAGGGGAAGAGAGAGCGTACCTGAACTGAGGGCGACGATCGCAATGCGCGAGTTTCGCTGCTTGGACCCTCATACCTTTTCTGGGGATCCCAACCCCACGGTTGCAACTGAATAGCTGGAGTTGGTCACCGAGATCTTCGACACACTTCAGATAGAGGAGGATGATCTGAGGTTTACTTTTGCTACCTTCTAGTTGAGAGGGAGTGCTCACATGTGGTGGAAGTTTGCAAAGACTCTAGTTAGTGGCACTTATGAGGTATTCACGATGGTATTTTTGGAGAAATACTTTCCGACGACATTGAGAGATCGCTATAGAGAGGACTTTCTTTTTCTGACGCAGGGGACGATGACAGTAGTTGAGTATGAGGCTGAGTTTACTAGCCTATCTCGGTTTGCACAGGAGATCGTATCTACTGATGAGTTCCGTACGAAGAGGTTCGAGAGGGGTTTGAGGCCCGCTATTCGAGATAGGGTGGCAGCATTCAGGATGCAGGTTTCTACGGAGCTAGTGGAGACCACCATGAAGGTGGAAGACACGCTGAATGAGACACGTGGAGACAGAGATGGTAGGAGTCAGCAAGATGGGGTCGAGCACAGGGTCAGGGGCACAGGGAGAACAAGTGTCGATAGACATCTGGTCTGAGTTCTCATCTAGTGGGGTCGTATCCGCCACAGTCTTCTGCATCCATGCCTCCCGTAGCTTCAACGAGAAGGTCAGAGCAGAGAGCGCTGGTTTATTTTAGATGCCAACGGCCAGGGTATCGTGCGGCAGAATGCCGGAGTCCAGCACCTGTCCAGGCACAGTCACCGTCACAGTCGCAGGTGTAGGGAGGGGACCAGTAGTATTTTTTGAGTATAGCCAGTTTGGGCACATCTGTAGGGACTGCCCCAGAGGAGGGAGTATGCGGAGTACAGCTGGAGCACCTGTTACTCCATCTATCCAGGGACGCCAGCCATCTAGATTTGCAGAAGGGGCGCTTCAGTACAGTTGGGCAGATAATCGACAGTTCAGGGCTACAGTAGTCAGGCCAAAGCATATGTTCTTACAGATCCTAGATCATCCAGAGCACCGGTAGTGCCCGATGCTGTTGCTACCACATCCATGATCAGAGGTACTCTCCTAGTCTTTAGATCATGGGCCAGTGTTCTTATCGACACGGGAACATTGCATTCGTTTATTTCTTCTGCTTTTGCATTTGCATTGGGGTTAAAAATAGACTTGTTGGGTAGTGCCTTGAGCGTGGAGACCCTAGTCAGTGGGAATGTGATGTTGAGTCGTGTTTGTAGATCTTGCGAGTTGGAGGTTGCCGGTCGTTGTTTAGAGTTTGACTTTATCATTCTAGACATGACCTCGTTTGATGTCATCCTAGGAATGGATTGGCTGACCACCTATCGTGCCTTAATCGATTGCGATCGACGGAGGGTAACGATTTGTACACCCATGAGAGATTATTTTTGTTTTGTGGGCGATTGGGACGAGGGTTTGATGTCTATGTCGGGTGCTGTACGGAACCAAGGCAACCTGGGTTTCCTCTTTTTAGCTCTCATGTTGGATGAGGTGGATAGAGTTTGGGAAGAGTTACCCCCAGTGGTTTGCGACTATGCAGATGTCTTTCCTGGCGATCTGTTCCAGTTGTCTCCGAAACGTGAGGTAGAGTTTTCTATTGATCTAATTCAAGGAGCTGCTCCCATATCTATGCCATCTTATTGCTTTGCACCAGGTGAGTTGCGTGAACTCAAGGTACAGCTTCAGAAGTTACTAGACAGGGGCTTTGTATGCCTGAGTACTTCTCCGTGGGGAGCTCCTGCTCTTTTTGCTAAGAAGAAGGATGGATCCTTGCGATTGTGTATCGACTACCGAAAGCTGAATCAGGTGACAATGAAGAATAAGTACCCGATGCCGAGGATAGATGATTTATTTGATCAATTGAAGGGGGCGAGTTGTTTCTCGAAGATTGACTTGAGATTAAGATACCACCAGTTGAGGATTAGGGACGAAGACATAACGAAGAGAGCCTTTCAGACTTGTTATGGTCACTATGAGTTTTTGGTCATGCCATTTGGTCTGACGAATGCTCCTGCCACGTTTATGAGTTTGATGAACCGGATCTTCCATCCTTATCTGGATAGTTTTGTGGTGGTGTTTGTGGATGATATTCTTATCTACTCACCCACTAGGGAGGTGCACAAGGATCATTTGCATATCATTTTACAGACTCTGAGAGAGCATCACTTATATGCGAAGTTTGAGAAGTGTGCGTTCTGGATGTCTGAGGTAAGATTTCTTAGACATGTAGTGTCGACAGGCGAAGTAGCGGAGGATTCGACGAAGATTAATGATGTGACGGATTGGGAGCGACCACAAAATGTCTTTGAGATTTTTAGTATTCTGGGTTTAGCAGGTTACTATCGACGATTTATAAAGGATTTTACGAGACTTGTCGCACCGATGACGCGTCTGACGCGGAAGGGAGTTTTGTTTGTTTGGAGTGAGTCCTACGAGTCAGCATTCCAGGAGCTAAAAATGAGGTTGACTAGTGTGCCAGTGTTGATAATCCAAGAGCGAGGCTTGGGGTATACAGTGTACTGTGATGCATCACATGATAGTCTTGGATGTGTTTTGATGCAGGGAGGTAAGGTTGTAGCCTATGGTTCTTGGCAGTTGAAGTCGCATGAGAAGAACTACCCGACACACGATTTGGAGTTGGCAGCCGTGGTCTTCGCCTTGAAGACATGGCATCACATCTTTATGGTGAGCACTTCGAGGTTTTCTCCGATCACAAGAGTTTGAAATACTTGTTTTCGTAGAAGGACCTGAACTTACGCCAACGACGATGGATGGAGTTGTCGAAAGATTATGATTTTGACTTGTAGTATCATCCAGGGAAGGCCAATGTTGTGGCTGACGCTCTCAGTAGGAGATCTCGCAGGTCATTAGCTTCTGTGGCGATATGAGAGTGGGACATGCTTGGAGAGATTGGAGAGTTTGATCTGTGTCTCGGGGAGACAGCGATGGGTGCCACCTTGTTTTCAGTAGTTTTCACGCCCTGCGTTGATTACACGTGTGCTTGAGGTCCAGGAGGCTCAGATGATATGAGATCATGTTGCTAGTGGAGAGGACACAACGGGATGGGTTGTGAGTTCAGATCAGGGTATGAGATTGGCTGGGAGGTTGTTTGTACCAAAGTCATGCCGTGCTGATCTACTACGTGAGTGCCATCATTCTCGTCTTGTAGTGCATCCTGGAGATACAAAGATGTATCATGACCAACGTCGTCAGCTCTGTTGGACGGGAATGAAGAGAGATGTGATCTAGTTTGTTTCTCAGTGCCTTACCTGTCAGAAGGTGAAGGCAGAACACTAGAGACTGGTAGGATTGCTACAGCAGAACGTCACGATGGACTTTGTGTCAGGACTTCCTCGATCACCTAGGGGGCACGATGCCGTATGGGTTGTGTGTAGATAGGTTGATGAAGTCTGCACACTTCCTCTCCATCAGCGTGAAGGATTCGATGGATAGACTGAGTAGATTATATGTCAAAGAGATAGTTCGATTGCATGGAGTGCCAGTGTCTATTGTTTCTGACCGAGACTCGCGCTTTGCATCACGCTTTTGGCAGAGTCTTCAGGAGGCCTTAGGGACAAGCTTGATGTTCAGTACTGCTTTTCACCCCCAGATGGATGGTCAGTTTGAGAGGACCATACAGATTCTTGAGGAAATGTTGAGGGCTTGTGTCCTTGATTTTACAGGTTTTTGGGAGGATCATCTACTGTTGGCAGAGTTTTCATACAACAACAGCTATCAGTCTAGTATTGGAATGGCACCATATGAGGCTTTGTATGGTAAGCTATGTAGGTCACCCGTGTGTTGGACAGACGTGCGAGAGACCACAGTCTTGGGACCCGACTTAGTGCGTGAGACAATAGAGATGATTACAGTGATTCGCCAACGCCTAGTGACAGCGCAGAGCCGACAGAAGAGTTATGAAGATCAGAGGAGAAGGCCTTTGGAGTTTACTGTGGGAGATCACGTGTTCTTAGAGGTCTCGCCACGTAGAGGTTTGATGAGGTTTGGTCGTAGTGGGAAGCTATCATCAAGTTTCATTGGACCTTTTGAGATTCTTGACAGGGTTGGAGTGGTTGCATATCGTTTGGCTTTGCCACCTCAGTTGGCATCTGTGCACAACGTATTCCACGTTTCTATGCTTCGGAGGTACAAGCCTGATCCTTCCATGTGTTAGATTGGGCCGAGCTGCGGGTTGATGAGGATGTCACTTATGAGGAACGTCTAGTGAAGATTCTAGACACGAAGGAACAAGTGTTGAGAGGCAGAACAATTACCTATGTCAAGGTCCTATGGCTTCATCACGGGATTGAAGAAGAGACGCGGGAGCTTGAGTCCGGGGTTCGTGCTAGATACCCGGAGTTGTTTACCTCGTGACCTTGTAGTGAATTTCGGGGGCAA
>JAULJZ010192865.1:0-20718 GCA_032270985.1 Heliamphora pulchella | reverse complement strand
TCAAAGGTGGAAAGTGGCTGCGTGATGAGGTAGCGCTTTAACGGAGACTGCAGATTCTTAACCACAATCCTTACCTGCCTTTCTCAGTGGGCCTGTTTGTCATTTTGGCGGCCTTACCCCTCCATTGGTTCAGGAGGTCGACAAAAGATTCCCTGTTTTCCTGTCGGGTCGTTTCGAGCTCTCGGGTAGTTAGTTATATCCAGTTGGACATTGTATCGATATTATCTGATAAAAACCGTTGTAATGTCTTCCCAAGTTCTGGTTTTAGCTACATCAAGGGAGAGAAATCATTTCTGGGCTGCCCCAAAAGAAATCGGTGAAAGAGCTGAGCCTTCAACTGGTCATCAATCCCCATTGGCGACAGGGTACCAACATACATTCGCAAGATGAATTCTGGGATCTTCGGTTCTATTTAATTTTTCCATGTCCGACATTTTAATTTTTTTTGACAATTTAGCATCTGGGAACAAACATAGTCCCCCTATATCTAACATGTATTCCTCGACTCCCTTGGCTTTTCTGAGGACCTTCTCCATCCGGTTGATCTTCTCAATCAGTGCAGACTCTCTAGACTGCGCAGTATTTTCCTCCTCGACCATCACCTGACGAGGGTTTCGTGGTGGTGGTGGAACAACTTACGGTCCATTGGGGACCTGGTTGTCATCCCAAAAGTCCTCTCCATTTTCATTCGCGTCATCCGGTTATCTATTCGCAACAGGAATACGGGCCTGAATTGCCCGAATCTGTGCCTGACATTGCACTTGAACCTGGGTCTATTGCTCTACGGCTCTTTGTATATTAGTAATCGCCCTCATTAGGGCTGCCAAATTCATCTCATTTTTCACCATTTCAGCTAACTCAGTCGACTGTTCAGATACCCTACAAAGTCTTTCTGTCACTGATCTTTCCCAGACACGTGTTGACTGTACCTTTCTTGGCCCAATGGTAATCCCACAGAGAAACCTAGATTCCAAAAGCAAAATGACCAGTATTGAACACTTCCTAGGCAGATATTCTGACAGCAGATAGTAGATATCTCGGATTCCCAAAACAACAGATCATGAGCAGATAACCATAGAAGCTATAACAATGCCCCTGTCGGGCTCATATTGGTAGCATAGCAATAGGATGAGTCAAAAAAAACACTATGATGGCTAAAAAAAATCCAACTAAATTCTAGGGGGAAGGTTTGCCTAAAACGGACAGCACTCCGGCAAGAAAAAAGCTACGCTGAACGGACTGGTTCGACCTAAAAAAATCTAAGGAAAAATGGGTAGCATGATGGTAGGGAAACCAAGCTAGGCTGACCGGATTGGTTCAACCTAAAAATTCTAAGGAAAAATAGGCAGCATAACAGTAAAGAACTAACTCTCATGGGTATGACAAGGGTTTAAAAAAAATGAATCTATATCGAGGGGGAGGGAACTAATAACCCGAAAAGATCTCAGAGGAGAGAGAAATTACCCTAGAAGTGTTAAAACGAAACACGGGCATGACCCCAGGAAGAAAACTACGGCGTAAAAGCCAAACAAGGGAAAAAGCAAAACCCAGGTAAGAACTCGAAGGCAAAAAGCTAACCTAATTAAAGGATAACGAAAAACCCGGGCTAAACCCGAGAAAAGAACTAGCCTAAGCCGAAATAAACAATCCTAACAATAGCAATCAACACATACAACTAACAAAAACACATAATCCTACTAAGGTTGCAACACCTAATGGAGAGTTCTAAGTTCACTATATGCTAAAGGCTGGTTTTGGTCAATTTGAACAGGGTATCTTCTTAATAGAGCCGGGTATATACTTTTCATGCCTAGAGTAGTGCAGGACATGGTCAAACAGTATGCCCGAACTCTTTTACTGCACCTATGATAGCGTACAGTCAGTAAGGGTTGCCCGTCTTTTCAACAATCCCCAAAACGGATTAACATTCAGGGCATCAGGTCGACCAGGCAGGGGGGGTTTGAAGAACAATGCATATGCATGTGAAAATGAAAATGACAAATTTTATTGAGAACCAATGATGTTTTCAAGTCTAGCCCTCTTATTTAATTTTGTAAACCAGTCCCCAGCGGAGTCGCCAAAAAATACTGTGGCGTTGGGATTTAGGGGTTTTGAAAAAAATGGTCAAAAATACGAGAATTCAAAGATGTTTAAAAAATATTTTAACACCTTGAACACCAACCTTTGAAAACTCCTTTTTTATTGAAAATTGAGTCGCCACTTAAATTTTGAGAAAAACTAAGAAAAACAAAACTGGCTACTGATCTTGAAAACGTTAACCAGATAAAGAGGGTTCGGGGGTTAAGATACGAATCGAAAAAGGTGTTAGGCACCCCGTTCGCCCATCCATAAGGTTGGCCTCTACTAATCATCATTGGTTCTTTAATAGAATTTCAAAAAATCCATGCACATAAAGAAAATTGAGGTAAAGAGAGAACATTCAAAATCAAATATGAAAAATACATAAGATATGTACATAGCACTCCAACAAATAAGACAAGTAAGAAAAAAAAATTCTAAATCCTAAGGCATGCAATTTCTAACTAAAGGTTACATAGAGCACACCCACATATAATTTCACAAAAATAACCTAAACTATCATGGTTTGCATAAAATAAACAAAATATAGTTGAGCATGCTAAAATTACTTGAACATGAATTGTTGATAAAATAAACTAAACTATTCTAAACATGCATTTTAAAGAGAATAACCAAAATATGCAGCAATATTAACATGATGAATTAATAAAAAAATGAGAAATGCAAAATAAAATATGTATAAAAAAGGACTCCTAAAAGAAAGTTTATAAAAAGAAACTTATGAAAAGGGTTTTAGAAAATGTTATACTAAAAAAAAGATTCTAACTATTTACATTTTAAAAGAGACAAACAAAAATAAATAAATAAATAAATAAAGGGAAGAAAAAAAAAATTATACCTAAAAAAAACCTAGTTTAAAAGACTTTTTATGATTTTTTTTTTAGGTTTAATAAAGAAAAAGAAGATAAGATGAGATAAAATATTATGAAAAGAAAATAAAGTTTTAAAAGAAAGAAAATGGAGTCTTAAAAGAAAAATAGGTACTAACATTAAAAGAAAATAAATGTTAAATAGAATTTTATTAAAGCTAAGAGAATAAAAGACTAGAAAAGAAAATTACATTAATATTGAAAAAAAATAAAATAGAAATAGAAAATAGAAGTTAGAAAAAAATATTAAGCTAAAAGAAAAATAAAATGGAGCATTAGTATTAAAGAAAATAAAGTTGACAATAAAAGAAGATAAAATGCTATATTAAAAGAAAATGCTAGAAAAATAAATTAATATAACAAGACCACTAGAGCATTAAACTAATGAAAAAAATTGTGCGTTAAAAAGAAATTACATTAATGCTAGAAGAAAATAAACATTTAAGAAAAGAAAATAGACCATTAAACTAATTATTACAAGAAAATGAAATAAAATACTATTGTAATAAAATTTAAATTGAAAAGAAAATTAAATGTTAGATCATTAAATTAATGTAAATGAAAGAAAAATAAATAAAATGCTAGAATTTAAATTGATGTAATATTAACAATTACAACCATTTTTATGTAAGTACCTTAATTAGAACAATTAACAACATTAACAAGTTATAATTGCTAGCAATATTGGCACTATTTAATAACTTAATTCAAATAAGCAAACAAATAAACAAGTAAGCTAAATCAAAGGAAATGCTAGAACGTAAATAAACAAGACAATTAATAAGTAAAGCAAAAACGCAATGAAATGAAATATATAAATTGAAATTGAATTTTTAACCCGATCACTCCAAAAGAGAGATAATGGAGTCAGAAGGATCGAGGATCTAAACGAGTTACCTAGATTGGCGGGGAATCCTCAAGTTGGGAATGTGCTTCGATGGGCCAATCCTCGGGTGGTGATCCAAGCAAGACTTCAATGTCAGTCGGAGGTTCGGTAGGGTTTTGACGTCGGAGCTCGAGATCGCTCGATATGTTGGCAGAGTCTCTCTCACTCAAAATTCGTACTGAAAACGTACGCTGGGGTACGGTATTTATAGAATTCTTCAACCAATGAGATGTTGTCACATTTTGGGACACGTCAGGCCATTTGGAGTTTGCGGTCACCATAATCAAAGATGGCGGTCGCCATGTTTTTGAAAGGTTTCACAAAGTTCTATGGCAGTCGCCACAATGGAAGTTGGCGTTGCCATGATGAAAGGTGGCGGTCGCCACTTTTGGCTAGGGTTTCCACAAAATTCTATGGTAGTCGCCACAATGAGAGTTGGCAGTCGCCTTACTTGGGCAGCAAGTTTCGTTGGTTCGACAAAATTTCATTGGTTTGAAGGTTCTTGGTTCAAATACCGAGCTTGGATCACTTTTCGAGGATCGTACTGGGGCACTATTCCACCTGCTTTCATCATCGAATTCGCCTAAAATTAGGCGGGGTCAAATTGGAGTGTCTACACCCCTCACATTCTTGGTGAAATGCTTAGCGTTCCTGAGGGAGTTTTGTATGTATCATGTAAACCACCAAAAAGAATCATTGATTTTGAAGGTTTTTCCTTTAATGATGCTGTAAAGCAAATCTTTGAAGTTGAGGAAATTGATTCCCCAAAACCTTTAGAAGCCAACACCCTTAAACCCGAACTGTGAATCCTACATCATATGGTGAACCATATTTTCCTACCTCAAATGCAAAAATTTTGGAATGTCACCTATATGCATGTTTTTGTTATATGGTGCATTCTAGAGAAGAAAGCTCTTGATCTCGGGTTCCTCTTCATCTCTGACATGCTTCAGTCGCATGGAAAATCAAATTCTTCTCTCCCTCATGCGATGTTTTTAACAAAAAATTTCAATCATTTTGGTGTTAATCTGTGTCACGCACCAAACACCGAGTCACACGAAAAGCCACAACAACCACCAAAACCGCCCAAACAAGACTAAAACCTTTGTAAAAAAATGCACTACCGAGGGTTTAGTTGATTTAAAAAAGTAGCCAAAAGACTGCAGTTACAGTCCCACAAGCTAAGCCTTTAAAAAATAAAATACAAGTTTTGGATAAGAAAATCTTTTCATTTTAAAATAAGCTTAGGCTGTTCCAAAAACTTCCTCGAAACACAAGCACTTGAACGAAGGTTAAACCATTTGAAAATCCCGTTTGTAAACCGTTGAACCCATCAACAAAAAACGTAGTAACAAACTACGAAAAGTAACAACCAGCTCAAGGTTCTCTCGAAATCATTAAAACACGCATATATCCATAATAATAGTATACGATTTACAACATGTTACAAATAAACATGAGACATATACAACATGTATAAGCTACCTATCGAGACAAAACAAAAGTCTTATCATCAGCCACCTCCGGGCTCCATCGGGTCAACCTACAGGACCACGCTTACCTGAAAAATGTTTTACAGCAAAATCTCACACCGTGAGCCGAAGCCCAATAGAAACAGACTATAAAGTTGTAAAGAATGATATGCAATCACAAGTATACAGGCTCAACCACATGAGCCAAAAAGGTTTTCCCAATTCAAAATCATAAGTTTTTCATCAGGCTAACTCGAGCCTCAAAACGATTTTACTTCATAAAATCTCACATTTTCATCCTTAAAACCATGCACATCATATCGTGGGAGCTAACTCAATCAAAAAGTCAAAAAAGGTTTTATGTCATAAAATCCCAAGTTTCCCATAAACCTCCTCCAAAACAGTTTTCCATCCATAAACCAAGCATTTAACCAATGCAGAAACGTTTCACAGTTAAAGAAAACCGTAACCAAAACGTTATTTTCCAACTCGAATCACACGCCGAGGAACAATAAAAGATGTTATCCACTCGAAACACACACAACCGAGGAAAATAATACAATATAATCCACTCAAAACACGCAGCCGAGGATAAAGAAAATGAATCTTATGTACCGACTCCGTCACAAAGGGACAGAGATAACAACTATAAACTCCTGCCCCTTTACCCAATTCCTACACATCGTAGGACCGGTTAGGTAAATGCAAGTTCTATACGAAGTACCATAACGTAAAAGCTAACTTCACGGACTAACACCGAAGGATAAGAGCACCTACCACCTTCTTTACGGGAACTACCCCGAAGGACAAAGGTACCTACACTGCGCACATTTCTGAACTTCCACCGAGGGCAACTCGTGCCAAATACCCGCTATCCCCGTAGATCTAGAGAATCATTTCACAAAAATCATATCGTAGCTCAACTATGAAAATATTTTCATAAAATACATTACACATGTATTTAGATCCATCCATCAACATAGAGATCAAACAAAACTATTTCAAAATATTTTTTCTTATTTTTAACAAAACGTTTTAAAAATAAGACTCAACCCCAGGGGTTAACTTCAAACCTCTAAAACACAAAAGTGTCGAGATTTTTATCAAAAATCACCATGTTCCACAAACCACTGTTTTCAAAACTCCCTTTTTGAAAACCATACATCCACAGGTCATATACTGTAATAAACCAAGAAAAGCAAAAAATATATTTTTTATCCGTAAAATAAGGTTTAAACACAAATATGACATTTCATGCATTTTTTACCCGGTAAAAACACATATAATTACATAAAATACCCTTATACAGCAGTAGGGTCTAGAATCCTACTTTGGCGAGTCGAAACTCGAAACCTGGAAAATCAAACCTCATCGAAACCAAAATTTATCCTGATATACACGAAGCCCCCATCACCAACATCGAGGATCCACAGTCGGATTGCTGAAAATCGAGCCCCGGGCCCTCAGAAATCTAGAGAGAAGGTAGAGAAAACCGAAACTTAGCCTAGAAGAAAGCTCCTTTAAAAATATCTCAGCCCCTGATATTTATAGAAAAATGACAACATCGGCCAAAAACCTTCTGTCCAGTCGACCAAACCCCATGTCCAGTCGACCGAACTCAAAATTTTCGATTCAGTCAACTGGGCCAAGCCCTCCAGTCGACTGAACTACTGGGCAGTGTGTTTTTCAGCATAAAACTAGTTTTTCAGGCCAAATGCTAGCCAAACAAGCCTTAACGAAACCCGAACAAGCGCCAAGGGTGTACTTAAAACATTCAAGAGGTTCCGAGATAACTCGAACACTTAATCATTCCAAAATGAATCGGGTCGGGATCTCACAACTATCCCCCTCTTAAAGGAATTTCATCCCGAAATTCAACACTGAAACTCAAGCCAAACACTGTCCCGTAACTATCGACAATCCCTGATGCAAACCCAGCAACACTGTATAAAAGCAAAAATGCCTGAGCAATTGAAACCCCAAAACTGACGTCGCAAAACGGACACCAAGATGTCACACAAGATAAATAGGACGTGAAGAATCAATCTCCATGCAGACTGCTCGCACGGCAAGTTCCACTGACACTACTGTCATCCAGGAAACATCCCTAAAACACCGGATCAAAATCCAGCTCACACTGCCCAATCTTAAAACCTGACTCTCGCCGAACTCAAACCACTCCGGCGATAAACACATCACACGAGACCAATTCACCACGGTACTTGATCTCAAACATACCCTATGCTCGAACACAGAGACTATCTCCCTCGTCCTCACTGCCACATGCTAGCTCAATCACGCCTCACAATACACACCAAGGACTATCTCCACAAGTCCAAACACACGACGTCAAACTCCGACATTGGTCACAAGAAGTCACACACCCCGCGCACAAACTACAGTGACTTTGATACCACATCATCACCCTACAAATGCCAACATCTCCATTACTAAAGCTGTCATGACACCGATCTACAAGCAATAACACAATACCCAACTCTAGAGAGAAGCTCACTTAACTCACCTAGAATACCAAAGAACAGATCTCATCAAACCTTCAGACCTTCGCCTTCTATTTGATCTTCCATCTCGAACTATTGTTCTCACTCAGAAGAAACACTAGGTGGCACACCATTGTCCCAGACGAGGTTCCACATAACTGAAAACCAATCTGATTTTACCGCCACAAGGTCACCTCAAATCGAACAAGGTCGCTGTCATCCGACAATGCGAACCCAACGCAGAACACATACAGCAATCCCTTGAGTCCATAATAGTAGATAATCGAACCCAAGATTTGTCCATTAAGTAACCAATCTATACTAGCGTTTTACACTTAACACTTTCCTCACACCAGAACTTACCACAACCCTTCCGTTCCCAACCAAACAATCGCGTCGGTTCGAACAGACCACGCCAACCAAGGCTTCCCAAACATCGAATCCTTCTTGACTCATACCATACCATACTCCCGGAATCATTATCCCAACAAATGGTTATGCCAAAACACAACACTTACTTCAGCCAATGATCACTCCTCGACTTTAAAATCTCTGAACCATTTAAAATCCCAAACAGAGCATGAATCCAAACTCACAAAAGTCTACCAGAAACCTGCCAAGTGAATACTAAGCCGCACGATTCCGTTAGAATTCCCGTTCTGCCAAGAGCTAGAAGTACAACCATATGTACACAACGGTTAACGATCCTCAACTGATCCCTGCAAAAGAACTCTGCGTTTCAATGCCAACTCCCTTATCAACAAGAACAAGCGCACGCATTCCTGGTCTACTGACTCGACCTCATAAGGAACACAATCCAGATGGTTCAACCATCACACAAAATGAGCCACACCAACTAGATTACCACGACCTATCATATTTATCACACTTATATGTACTCCTTTATTGTCTTTCGTCGTAGGATAATACTAACCCCGGCATGCGATTCTTTACGGTCCCCAACCATGGGAGCAATCGAATCCCAAGTCACACACACCGACAGTCGGATGTAGAGCGTCTCGCACCTCGCGTCGAAACCACGAAGGATCAAACCCCTAATCACTCGATTACGGCGATACAAGTCCCTAAGTCACAACTCCAAGGGTCACACACGGGTATAGATTTACTGAGATTCCACAATCTCAGAACACAACTAAAACCTGAACCAATCAAGAACCTGGCATCTCTGTCCACCTGAGATGAAAACAACTCGCACCAGAAAATCGTCTACAAGAAAACTCTCTCTCTCTCCTCCCATCCAAAGGAAAGAAAAAGGGCAACAAAAAACTATGACCCAACCTCAGCGTACGTACTGAGAGTACTCCTCAACACTATCCTCTAAGAACTCTGTAAGTCCTACCTCGAGGCCACATCGGCTACAGTCACACAGCTGCTGTCAACTCCGATCACATAACTCAGGTCATCCTCTATACCAAGCTCTCTCTGACCTCATTCACACGCGTGGACACCATCCATCCGCATACCTGGTACAACACATCCCATTGTGCCAAAAACCTTACTTCACAAGATTGCGCTACACAACCTAACTCCTGCTAGGCAAACCACAATCACATCACCGCCTCGAGCCTAATGCCCATGGCACAGCGTCACAAAAAGGGAACCCAATCCTGGGACCTCTCATCCAGAGTTACTAATAACCCCGACAACCATGCAGATACCTTTCGCACTTCCGCCCTCAAGACACACACGATTACAAGCATCGTATCCTATGATTTCTCACCTATCATCCTAGGCCAGCCAAACTACACAGTACACTGCTGAACTTTATCACTCCACACTTCGTTCCCATGGGCAAACAACATACCCATCTCTGAACCTAAGGTGGAACACAAACAACCTCTAGGCATATCATACTCGAAATGCATCATCACAGCACTAAGCCAACCACAGGAACCTAGCACGATTCCCAAACGCGATCTCCTAATCACTAGGATATCGACCAAATCATTGACCTGCATTCCCGTAGGAATTCCACAAAACTGATATTCGCCGCAGGAACCCGTACACATTCCCATATCCTTGAGCTCACTCACTCGGAACTCAATTTTCAAACCTCAAAAGGCATACAACATCCAAGGTCATTAGACAACTCTAACTATCATCGACATTCTACATGCAGGGAGATTCCCAGAACCACTCACGTTCTGCTATCTCAACATACGTCCGGCCAAAGATTATCACGCTCCCATCCACTATGCTCCTGTCTATACCCCATCCTAAGTACACGGCTCATGACATAGCATGGCTCACAAAGTACCTAATTCGTCACACGGCCAGCGCTATGCACATTGAACCCCAAAAGGGAATATCACGATCCTCAGATCTATCCACTAATCTAGTCATAACGACTGATTCCTGGGGTCTCCGACACCCCATCACCCGAATACAACTACAACTCTCGAAAGGAGTCAGCTATCATAGCCAAAGCCATCAACCATGCCTTGACTACACCCAGACAAAACTCTGCGCATGCAAACACTCAATAGTTTGCTAATCGAGGCCAACCTCACACGGTTGAACCCAACTCACCGATGAGTTCCACAACATACCAAGCGATCGACGCTTAACCCATAACCGTACCTCTACAACTGATAACAACCGAGTCGCATAACCAAGACCCAAATCGCGGTCTCGTCGTCTCTAAAGGTGAACCGGTCATAAAGAAAGAAAATATGAAACATGTCAACCTAGGGTCGATCTATCATGTTATTTCTACCACATACCACGTAATCATGCTAACACATAGCCACAACGATCATGCGGACACAACACTGATACCGAGGAGAACCGACAAGAATAATGCGTCACTTTGGACAACCTACTCAGATTTCTTGCTAGAAATCACGTCCATGAAACACGTTTCTAACTTGGCTCCCAAGTTTGTAAGTCCAAACGCCCGAAGGCAAGACTAATCAATCCTAAGGTCCAACCTCCATACTCACGTATACACGACATCAACATGCTCATGTTCTAAACACAGGCAACCAAGCACAACACATCCTCACAAGGTGATGCACCCTCCTCTCACGGCTCTTAGGTATTCGAATCCAAAGCTCTGATACCAAGTTGTCACACCCCAAACTCTAGGTCACACGAAAAGCCACAACAACCACCAAAACTGCCCAAACAAGACTAAAACCTTTGTAAAAAATGCACTATCGAGGGTTTAGTTGATTTAAAAGAGTAACCAAAAAACTGCAGTTACAATCCCACAAACTAAGCCTTTAAAAAACAAAATACAAGTTTTGGATAAGAAAATTTTTTCATTTTAAAAAAAACTTAGGCCGTTCCAAAAACCTTCCTCGAAGCACAAGCGCTTCAACGAAGCTTAAACCATTTGAAAATTCCATTTGTAAACCGTTGAACCTATCAACAAAAAACATAGTAACAAACTACGAAAACTAACAACCAACCCAAGGTTCTCTCGAAAGCATTAAAACATACATACATTCATAATAATAGTATACAATTTACAACATGTTTCAAATAAACATGATACATATATAACAAGTATAAGCTACCTATCAAGGTAAAACAGAAGTCTTGTCATCAACCACCTCCGGGCTCCATCGGCTCAACCTATAGGATCACGCTTACCTGAAAAAAGTTTTACAGTAAAATCCTACACCGTGAGCCGAAACCCAATAGAAACAGACTATAAAGCTGTAAAGAAAGATATGCAATCACAAGCATACAAGCTCAACCACAGGAGCCAAAAAAGTTTTTCCAACCCAAAATCATAAGTTTTCCATCAGGCTAACTCGAGTCTCAAAACGATTTTATTTCATAAAATCCCACATTTTCATCTTTAAAACCATGCACATTATATCGTGGGAGCTAACTCAACCACAAAGTCAAAAAACGTTTTATATCATAAAATCCCAAGTTTCCCATAAACCTCCTCCAAAACAGTTTTTCATCCATAAACCAAGCTTTAACCAATGCAGAAACGTTTCACAGTTAAAGAAAACAATAACCAAAACATTATTTTCCCACTCGGATCACACACCGAGGAACAATAAAAGATATTTTCCACTCGAAACACACACAACCGAGAAAAATAATACAATATAATCCACTCGGAACACGCAGCCGAGGATAAATAAAATGAATCCTATGTATCGACTCCGTCACAAAGGGACAGAGGTAACAACTATAGACTCCTGCTCCTTTACTCAATCTGTACACATCGTAGGACCGGTTAGGTAAATGCAAGTTCTATACGAAGTACCATAACGTAAAAGCTAACTTTACGGACTAACACTGAATGATAAGAGCACCTACCACCTTCTTTACAGGAACTATCCCGAAGGACAAAGGTACCTACACTGCGCATGTTTCTGGATTTCCACTGAGGGCAACTCGTGCCAAATACCCGCTATCTCAGTACATCTAGAGAATCATTTCACAAAAACTATACTGTAGCTCAACTACGAAAATATTTCCATAAAATACATTATACATGTATTTAGATCCATCCATCAACATGGAGATCAAACAAAAATATTTCAAAATATTTTTCTCTATTTTTAACAAAACGTTTTAAAAATGAGACTCAACCCCAATGGTTAGCTCCAAACCTCCAAAATACAAAAGTGTTGAGATTTTTATCAAAAACCACCATGTTCCACAAACCACCGTTTTCAAAACTCCATTTTTGAAAATCATACATCCACAGGTCATATATTGTAATAAACTAAGAAAAGCAAAAAAATATGCTTTTTACCCATAAAATAAGGTTTAAACGCAAATATGACATTTCATACATTTTCTACCGGGTGAAAATACATATAATTACATAAAACACTCTTATACAGCAGTAGGGTCCAGAATCCTACCTCGGCGAGTCGAAACTCGAAGTTTTGAAAATCGAACCTCGTCGGAATGAGAATCTGTTCGGATATATACGAAGCCTCCATCACCAACATTGAGGATCCACAGTCAAATTGCTAAAAATCAAGCCCCAGGGCCCTTAGAAATCTCGAGAGAAGGCAGAGAGAACCGAAACTTAGTCTAGAAGAAAGCTCCTTTTAAAAATATCTCAGCCCCTGATATTTATAGAAAAATGTCAAAATTCGCCAAAAACCTTCTGTCTAGTCCACCGAACCCCATGTCCAGTCGACCGAACTCAAAATTTTTGGCTCAGTTGACTGGGCTAAGCCCTTTAATTGACTGAACTACTGGGCAATGTGTTTTTCAGCGTAAAAATTGGTTTTTCAGCCCAAACACTAGCCAAACAAGCCTTAACGGAACCCGAACAAGCGCTAAGGGTGTACTTAAAACATTTCGAAGGTTCCAAGATAACTCGAACACTTAATCATTCCAAAATAAATCGGGTCGAGGTCTCACAATTTGTCTACGGAGAAGGCTGTTGCCTTTTCTAAACATAATTTGTGTGGTAGTTCCACTCTTAAGCATATGTAGATTGCAAATGTTAACGGTGTTTAGACTACAACTAGTCGTGGTACCCCCTCCTCTACCAAAACTCCTCCTCCTTCACCTCGTGACATATCTTCTATTCCTAATGATTCTGATGCTCATGTCCCTTCATCCTCTGGACCCCATGTTGATCCCTCCTCTATTCCTCCTCCTTCTAATACATTTACATCTTCTGTTGGTCCTTCTCATGATCTGTCTGAAATCACCTCTCTTATCAAGGATTTGTCCTCCTCCTTAACAAACTTTCAAGCAAAAATTGACCAGGACTTTTTTGATCTTCATCACATCAACTCTGATCTTTCTGCTAAAGTTAAAAATCTAAACAAAACCAACCATACCTTACAGAAAGAGGTTGAATGTACTACTGATACTGGGAGATCCTTGTGTCGTACAATGGATGACAGCATTATCTCTATTGTTAATGCGAACAATGCCATTCTCCGATAAGTCAGAAAGGAGTATGATGAAGAAGTTGTGATTGCTGTTCAAGACGATGCCAGAAAAGTCGAAAAACATCTTTAGTAACTCAAGCAAGCATGGGCTACACAATTCAAACCCAAGGAGACAAAGATAGAAAAAGTTGCAAGACTGAAACGTGAAGTAGACTTGGCTCTCGCTACCACTCTTGATGCCATGGCAGCCGAAGAACAGAAAGATGAACGCGCAAAATCTTCCAAAGAGAAAACTTCTGCGGCAAAGCATAAATATGTGGAGAAGAAGAGATTTCAAGACTTCATGGATAACCCCTGATGCAGATTTTGCTGATTACAAAAGGGGAGAAAAGGTTAGTAGTGGAGAAGTGGAAGAGAAGTGAAGTAAAAACATTAACAATCTTTCATTCAGTAGTTTTTGTTTTAGAAGGAGAAGATGTCACATTTAACATACATTTCTTTTTGTTTTTTATGTTGGTATATGTGGTTTGTGTGGTTAAAACATATTCTCTCTTTCATACTATTTTTATGGATTAATGCTTATATATATGTGTTTGTGTATTACTAATCCTGTTTATATATCTATAATTGATAGTTAGATTTTGAAAAATTACTTCGCATATATTTGCCTTGATGCACAAATTTTTAATAAATTCATAATGTTTCTGAATTATATTTGCAAATCATCTTACAAATGTGTATTACTCTGTTGAATGTATGCCTAACTCTGATGAATGCATATTCTGTTTAAGGCATATAGATGAGGAGAGAATACTTGTTGAAAAATCTTTTTAAATGTTTTTTAAAAAATATTAAAATTATTGTAATCATCAAAAAAATTAAAGATTGTTAGCCTAAGAGTTTTTTATATTGAATTTGATGATTTTCGTAATTCATTTTTTAAGAATAAATGGATTTAAAATGATAATATTTATATTTTTCAAAAACAAGTGTTGACACATATTAAACAAATGAGTTGAGAATATTTTGTGTTTAAACCCAATTGATAATTAAGTCAAAACTTTAAGGTAAAGTATACTTGATGATATCAAGTGTGTCAACAGTTTTGAACAAATGATTTGACACCCTAAATAGTTTATTGCAAATGTTTCAGGAATTAAAAGTTAGTGTCGGCACAAATGAATTTTGTGTCAACACAAAAGAGCCGAAGCACTCTGCACTCAAAATGAGTCGACACAAATTAAATTTGTGTCGACACAAAAGTGGTTCCTCACTTTTGTTATTCAGAACTTTGAGTCGACGCAAATGTCAAATGAATCGACACAAAAGTACCGAGACCACCTGCAGAATTTTGTGTGTCGACATAAATTGAAAAAGAGTCGACACAAATATCTCGAGCCTGCCTGAAGAATTTTAGTGTCAATACTAATGTCCAAATGAGTCGACACAAATATCCCGAGAGTTCCTGCAGAATTTTAGTGTCGACATCAAGAAAATTTGAGTCGACACAAATTGTCCTCTCCCGGATGCTAAGGCCATGAAAGTGATAAGTTTCTTAGTTAAAAGCTATGATAATTTCACCATATTTTTTTGATAAATTTATCAGTTAAATGCTATGAGAAAGTTTTTTGTTTTCTTAGTTAAATGCTATAAAAAATTTCTTAAAGATTTAAATTGAAAAATCTATCAAGAAATTTAAGCTGGTGAATTTCTCAGTTAAAAGAGAAAGAATTGCATTCTTCTTCTTCTTCCTATAAAACCCTAACCCTTCGACAACCTTGTCGGAGAAGGAGGAGATCGACGACGGAGAAGGAGGAGATTGGCACCAGAAAAAAAGAAAGAGGTCGATGCCGAAGAAGAAGAATGAGATAGATGACAGAAGTTTTGAAGTTCCGTTTAAGAAAAAAAAAATGTTTCTGGCAAACAAATTGTATCCCTCTTTAGTTACAAGTTAGGGGTAGTTTGAGAATGCTAAATTTGATTGGAACTAAATTTATTAAAATTTGTTAGATATGACTCATTGTATTATAACTACATAATTTAGGATTGCTGCCTAAATCACCCAAAATAAATAATACATTGCAAACATTATTCATATATATTCTCAAAAAAATAATTAATTATATTAATGAATTGCCAAATTTTCTTACACATTAGTACAATTTTTAGTATATATCTATATAACAAGATGGATTTTTTTATGTGACTTTGTGTAGGTGTTAAAAATCTAACCATTAAAATGAAATAATCTTCACCTTCTGTTTTATTCTGTCTCTTCTCTCAATGTTCTTCTTTGTAAAAAAAGAAAAAAAAAACATTCATTGTTATTACTTCTCCTTTTACTAATCTCATAAAAAATAGTATTGCTTTTGCTTTTGTTATTTTTTTAAGTGTTTTACATCTATAAATTAAAAACTAGTAAAATTATATTTTTAAATCAAGTGCTGTAAAATTAGCTAATTAATTAATTATTAAATTATTAATATTACTTTTATTTCACTCTTAAATTCTTAAAATTTGATATCTATATAATAAAATAGAACTTTTGATGTGATATTTGTATAGGTGTCAAAAATTTAACTATTGAAATGAATCAATTTTGATGTTTTTTTCTTCTCCTCTCTCATGTTTAACTTTGTAAAAAAGTAAAAGAAAAAAAATTCATTTTTATTTCTTTCCTTTTTACTAATTCAATAAAATAATAATATAGCTTTTAATTTTGTTATTTTTTCTACTTTTATAAATCCATAAATTTTAAAACTAATAAAATTATATTTTTAATTGAGTGCCTTAAAATTAATTAATTAATTAACTAATTATTAAATTATTGATATTATTTTTTATTTTACTATTAAATTATTAAAATTAAAAATCTATAATAAGATGGAACTTTTGATGTGACATTAATGTAAGTATAAAAAATCTAACAATTAAAATAAAATAAATAATTTTGTTTTTACTTTTACTATATATTTTTTTTACTTTTTTACCTTTACAAATTAACAAACTAATAAAATTATATTTTTAATTAAGTGTCTTAAAATTGGCTAATTAATTAATTATTAGATTACTAATGTTATTTTTTATTTTGCTCTTAAATTACTAAAATTAGATATCTATATAATAAGTTACCAGACTTGATGTGACTTTTATATGATAATCTAACGGTAGACAGAGTCTAAAACAATCGACGGCTCCGATTCCATGTTTATTAGACAATTAGTTCACGCATTACGGGTTGAAAAAAATAGTGATTTGCATAGCTGTGTAATCACAACAAAGCATGGACTCTTTTTTTTCGATGGTGGTGTTTAAATTTTTTTCGGTGCTCTTGGTATTTTAGTTTATTATTTTGCTTAATAGTTTTTTTTATCTTTATTAATATCGAAGTTGATTGTGATTGGAATTTTTTCTACTATTTTTTTATATAGATTATTTTTTAAAAAATAAAATTTAAAATTAAGTATTAATATGCATGACCAATTTTAAAAATATATAATAAAAGCGCCTTTAATATGAATTATCCCTAATCCCTAACATTATAAATTCACACACCTTTTTGGATACCCAACTTATGCAAAATTCTGCTACTTTAGAGAGATGGACTGATGGAGTACCTCAGGATATATTTGTCTTTTTAAGCCTAAAGGGTATTCATTGGCGATTATAAATGCGTACACTTTTTCGGATATCTACCTTATGCATTGATGTTTTGTAAATGATGTATTAATATTGTGGGTTTTTTTTTAGTGATTTTTTTAATATTAGCTAAAATGAGTGTATTTTCTAAATTTCTTTCGTCATGAAAAAATGAAAAAATGAAAAAATGAAAAAATAAATTTTATTGATCAAAACCTAAAAAAAGTTCATATAAGACGAAAAAAGCCAACTTAGCAAGTTTTTTGTTTTTTTTTTTTAATTTTTTCGTTTTTAGTAAAAAAATTTCAAAATTAGTCATAACGGGCATACTTTTTAGAATTCTCTCATTACAAGGAACCAAAAAAACAAACAATTTAAACCAAAACATTAAAAAAATTCATAAAAGACGAAAGCTCTGAAATAAAACCACTAAGGCTTTTTAATCGGAACATAGACTTAGAATCACTTAGTATTCATGTTAACATAAAATATTAAAGAATGAAATAAGAAATATATCAAAAAAAACTTAGATGTTGACCGCAGCATTTTATTGTCCATATTGACGAAAGGAGAAATTGAAATTCATGTCCATACAAGAATATTAGAAAGGATTCGGTGTTACTTGAAAATTTTAAAGGGAGGTGTTGGTCATTATCATTAATTTTAGGAGAAATAAGTGTAATTTATCTCTATTTTACTAAATTTTATTTAATTGGGGTGAAAAAGTTTTTTGCTCTGCTCCGCGCCATCTTTGTCTTGTTATTTATAAATAAAAAATTCTTCTAGATAATAAGTGGGTTAAGAACTGTATTTACTTTTCCACCAATCTTTACTCCGATTTGTTTCTAATTATATAAATTATTATTAGATATGTTTTTATTTATTAATACATATATAAAATTTAATTTTTTTTAATATAATTAGACTAAAATATAAAAACAATTATATTTATGTATCAATCTTATCATTATTTTTTATTTTTCATCATTTTAATTCTAACTTTTTATCTACTTATTGTTTCTTTTTTATCATATGATCTCTAGCTCTCATTAATATTATTATTTTTATAATTTATTATTTATTTTCAACATCTTCCCATTCCTACCACTTTTTTAAATAAAAAAATTGTCCCCTCTATCCCCAATAAAATAGGAAACAACTTTGTCCTACCCATTGCTATTCTTGTTATTTCTCATCTCATATATTATAATTAGGGGCGTAAAAATGGCCTGAGGTCCAACGGGGGGCCCAAACCCCGCCCAAAACCCACCACTGTAGAAGTTCGGCCCAGCCCGTCGCCGGGCCCGGGCCAACTCGGCTCGCCACTATTCATGGACCGGATCTGGGCCGCCCTCCTAAGCCCGCCGGCCCGGCCGACCCTCTCTCCCTCAAACGGCTAGTTTTGTGAACGAACGGCCCGAATTAAATTTTTTCAAAATTCAACGGTTGAGATTAGTTGACCGTTGGGCTCGACTCGGCCCAGCCAACGGCTAATTTTTTTTTTAAAATACAATTTGTCCCTATAAATAAGGAGCCTCCTTTTTATATTTTTCATCCAAACAACTCTCTTCTCTCTACTCTCTTCTCTCTACTCTCTTCTCTCTAATTACTCGGTGATATTCGGATTCGATAATATTTGGATTCGGTGTACGTGTTGACGAATCAAGTAGCAAAGATCAAGAATCGAGATCAAGATCAAAACACAAATCGATTGAGATCAAGATTAAAGATCGGAATTCCCTAATTCGGTTTGCATTATTTTTTACAATTTAATTTATTTGTTGCAATTTAATTTTTTGCAATTTTATTCAATTTTTTAAATTTCTAGTCTTTAATCTCTAACAAAATTAATTTATGTGTTGCAATATTTAATTAAATTTTCAATACATTTTTTTAAAATTCTAATTAATTTTTTTTTAAAATTAAATTCTATTTTATTTTTAATTTTTTTAAATTTTAGTCTCTATTCTCTAAAAAATTAATTTATTTGTTGCAATTTAAATTCTAGACTCTAAAAAAATTAATTTATTTGTTGCAATTTAAATTCTAGTTTCTAAAAAAATTAATTTATTTGTTACAATATTTAATTAAATCTTCAATACATTTTTTAAAAATTTTAATTAATTTTTAAAAAAAATTAAATTCTATTTCATTTTCAATTTTTTTAAATTCTAGTCTCTAATTTATTAATTTATTTTTTTCAATTTAAATTATAGTCTCTAATTTATTTGTTGCAATTTAAATTCTAGTCTCTAAAAAAATTAATTTATTTGTTGATTTAAAATAATTTAATAAATTTTTTAGAAAAATCGATGGATCCAAATATTTTTCCCGTTAATGAAGAAGAATATATTTTTACATTTTCACCTACTGTTTCTAATCCCACTCTCCCTGCTCCTAATCCACCCACTGCTTTATCTGCATCTGCATCTACATCTACATCTACATCTGCATTGCATCTGTAGGTTCATCTAGTAAAAAAATTTTAAATGTGTGAAAATATTTTAAAAAAAATTTAAAAAAAATAATAATTGCACCGTTACTATTAAAGCAAAATATAAAATTTGTAATAAATTACTTTCAGGTCACACATCGAGTGGCACTAGCCACTTACGTAGACATGCTG
The DNA here is from genome assembly GCA_032270985.1 of Heliamphora pulchella. NCBI lineage: Eukaryota > Viridiplantae > Streptophyta > Magnoliopsida > Ericales > Sarraceniaceae > Heliamphora > Heliamphora pulchella. The sequence goes on along the minus strand of JAULJZ010192865.1, from coordinate 773 downwards.
ATATTCACCGTAAAAATCTACCTCTTAATGTCACTTTACAAATGTAAATAGGTAAGAATTCAATTGGTAATATTATAAATTTTTCGTGGGAACAAACCCGCGCACAAAATTCTGTTGTTGATTATATAATAAAATAAGAACAATCATTTTCAATGAGTGAATAACTGGCATTTGAAAAAATGATACAAACTGGATTTGTTCCGCAATTTCAACGTTTTTCTAAAAATACTACACGAAATAGAGTTTTAAGTAGATTTAATAAAATAAAAATCGAGTAAATGGATTTATTTACAAATTTAAAAGAAAAAATTAGTTTAACTTCTTATTTATGAACTGCTAGAAATGCTCAAGAATTTTAATGTATTACAGCACATTTTATAGGTAATAATTGAAATTTATGTAAAAAGAAATTTTTATTTAAAATTATAGAATTTTTCTATACTGGTCAATCTTTAAGTTATGTTGTTAGGCAAAAATTAGGTACGTGGGACATTGTAAATAAAATATTTTTTATTATTTTAAATAATATTTCTTATAATAATGAATATGTTAATTATTTAGAACGTCATTTACAACTTCCATTATCTGGTTCTTTATTTCATATTCGTTGTTTCGCACATATTTTAAATTTAATTGTGAAAGAAGGACTTAGATATTACAATGAGTCTCTTGAAAGAGTTAGATTAGCGATAAGATGTATAAATAGTAGTGCTAGAAGAGTTGATTTGTATAGAAAAATATGTCAACAAAAAAATATAAAATGTAGAAAATTA
>JAULJZ010192854.1:0-20718 GCA_032270985.1 Heliamphora pulchella | reverse complement strand
ACATACATTCTCAAATGGATACGCGGATCCCCAGTGCCATCAAACTTTTCCATTTCTGGCATCTTAAACTTTTCGGGCAATTTTACATTTGGGAATAGGCACAGACCACCTACGTCCAGCATATATTCTTCTATTCTTTTAGCTTTCCTCAGCACCTTTTCCATTCGGTCAATCTTTTTTGCTAGCGCGGATTCCCTAGTCTGAGTAGTATTCTCATCTTCTATCACGATTGGGCGGGGAACCCGAGGTGGTATAGCAACCTGCGATATTTCTAGCCCTTGGTTGTCATCCCAGAAATCTTCGCCATTCTCGTTCACATTGTCTGGCTATCCATTCATACCAAGCATACGGGCCTAAATTGCTTGTATCTGTGCCTTGCACTAGTTTTGAGCTTGGGTCTGTTGCTCCACAGCCCGCTGTATCTCGGTAATGGCCCTCATCAGGGCTGTCAATTTAACTTCATTTTCTGCCATGTCGGTTGATTCAGATACTCTGCGCAATCTGCCCGTTTCTGATCTTACCCAAACTTGTGTCGACTGTACTCTTCCTGGATCAATGGTAACTCACAGAAAAACTTAGATTGCACAAGCAAAATAACCAGTCTCAGGTATTTTTTAGAAGAACGTTCAGACAACAGACAGCAGATATCACTGATACTCAAAACAGCTAAAACTGAAGCAATACCTCTATCGGGCTCATACCACCAGCATAACAACTGAAAATAGGGGATAGATCAACCAAGCTCTAGGGGCAAGGTTTTGTTTAAGTGGACGGCGTTCCGGCAAGAAGACAGTTCTAACCCTTAAGAGACTGGTTCGTCCTATGATTCTAAAAGGAAATGGACAGCACTCCGTCAGGGAAACAGATCTAACTCTCTAGGATCCTGATGAAAAACAGGCAGCATAAGCCCCGAACATTCGACATTGCTAAGATCTTCTGCCACCATTCATCTTCCCCTGACTTCAATACTACACCCGACTAAAGTAATTTTGAGAATTCTAAACAATCCTAACCTGGGGAGTCGACTTGGATGCTTAAATTGAAGTATGTTAGGTCGACGTAACTTCAGGGCAAATATCTAGTTTGGCTACCCATTGCTTAAACATATCTTTTGCCAAGATCTGATGTTGCACAGATTGGTCTCGAGAACATCCCCTTTTGTAATATTCATTAATTGTTAATCTCTTATCTTCAATGCATCTAAGCCTCAATCGACCTCTTAATTTGGGTCAACGGTGATTGTCTTAGCCTTGACCTAACCTAATCCATCTTTTGAACCATCTTGGGAAATTTTTTTCGTTGAAACTCGGTAAAAAACTTGTTCGCCTTCTCTTAATCGCCTTAGCCCCAGCTGTATCTCATGCAGCCTAGTATGTCATTTGAAACTCTCAGCTAAATTCTTACCCATTTACCGCCCTGTGATTGCTTTCCTTGAGACTATCCTTATTAAACCCAGCGCATGTTTTTCCTGTCGACCTTCAAAACAATATCTAGTAGATCTATGAGTAACGACGATCGTCAGAATATTATGTCATTAGGCTTTAGCGCTTTCACAAAAAACTAGGACAATGCACGGGATTCCAACTTCTATCGTTTTCGACCAAGACTCCCGCTTTAAATCGCGATTTTGGCGCAATTTACCGATAGCTTTGGGAATGGAGGTTTGCTTCAGTACAGCCTTTCACCCTTAGACCGATGGACAGTCCGAATGTACCATTTAGACGTTAGAAGACATGCTGAGAGCTTGCGCTATGGACTTCAAACTAAGTTGGGAGAAGCACCTACCGCTTGCTGAGTTCGCTTACAACAACAGCTACCAGGCCAGTATTGGTATGCCACCGTACGAAGCGCTCTACGGTCGGCCGTGCAGATCACCCTTATGTTGGGAAGAGATCGGAGAGACCAGTTTGCTAGGACCAGGCATCGTACTTGAGACTACCAAAATATTAAATTGGTTCGACAGCGTCTTGCTACCGCTTAGAGTCAACAGAAAAGATACATTGACCAACAATGGAGGTCCTTGGAATTCAACGTAGGAGACCACGTGTTTCTCAAAATCCAGCCGCGACGAGGGGTGATTTAATTCGGAAGGGGAGGGAAGCTATCACCTTGGAATATTGGCCCGTTCGAGATCCCATTCAGAGTAGGAGCAGTTGCCTACCCCTTAGCCTTGTCGCCTCAGCTTGCAGACATTCACAATGTATTCCACGTCTCGATGTTACAAAAGTACGAACTTGGTCCGAGCCACACCCTCAACTGGGAGGAGCTCCAAATCGACGAAGACGCGACCTTCGAAGAAAGACCGGTGAAGATCCTTGACCGCCGTGACAACTTGCTTAGAGGAAAGACTATTCCGCTCATACGCATGTTATGGAGCCACCGAGGGGTCAAAAAATATACTTGGGAACGGAAGGACGCCATGCGAGCGAACTACCCGCAGCTGTTTACGAACGAAGGTAGGATACGAAATTTCGGGGACAAAATTTGTTTTAAGAGAGGTAGATTGTAACAACCCGGTTTTTAAGCCTCTGGATTGAGAATGTTAAATCAGCTGAAAACTAGATTTTTAAATTAGGGTTAGATCAAGAGCAAGAATCCTGAAGGATTAAGCCTAGAACCAGCTCTCGGAATTGAAAACCCTAAATAAGAAAAGACATCTCTTAATCCTAGAACCTCATAAGAAAATAGAGAATTACAATTTGATCCAAGAAGAATTAACAAAATTTCAAAAGTGACCCAAATCGAAGACGTACACAAATAACAAAGTTCTAAGTCCAAGGAATAGGAAATCTAAGTGCTAACTCAATGATTAAGAAGAAAATATACGTAAAAACTTAATATTCTATAATTTTCAATAATTACACTTTTAACCCCGAATTTTTAGATAATTACACTTTTAGCCCAAGATATCCCATAATTGATAAATCCATGCTAAGCTACACACCTATTACGAAAACAGCATAAAATTCTCTCATAATCACTCTAAAAGTTATCAACAATCTTAGTTCTAACAAATTACACGCAAGTCTCTCAATTCTCTTTATCTGCACGAAAGTCTCCAAGGTAATTTTCATCCATTTTCTACAACAGACACTAACTCATGAATAAAAATATAAAAGTACTGGATTTCGGAGTATCAAATTAGCGACGAAAATCCACAAAGACTAGAACCCCAAAATTTGGGTTAAGACGGGAACAAACCCTAAGATTCAAAGTAAAATCCTACAGAATATAGAATTCTCTAATACTGAATTCTAGAAATCAAAAATCATAAATAATCATAAACTTATAAGTTAGTCTAATAAGATAGAAAAATTACAAAAAAAAAGACAAACAGAACCGAAGCGTAATTTTTCACATTATTTTAATCAAACAAGAATGAAACTCTAAGACACAAGATTTAAACCCCAAACCCTTGAAGATAGTCGATAGTAAAATTTTAAAACATTACAACCACATAAAATCATAGGATCACAATCCAACAATTTGACCCAAGAAAATCATAGATCATGAAAAAGATTAGAAATAGAGCCCAAATAAAATTACAAAGCCCAACTCTTTTAACTAAGTCCAATAAGAAGATTAATTCAAGCCCAAGTCAATGTATTAGCGACGATTAGCTGACAAGATCTTATGTCGCTAGAAGGATGAAAACCCTAACTCAACCTGAAATTCTAATTTGATTCGAAAATCCTAAAGAAGACCAAATACTTAGAGACTATGTCCTAATACTCAGAGAAAACTCCTAACATCCTAAATTAAGTAAATAACATGAAATATATGGTTAAAAATTAAAAATTTTCATAATTAGGGTAAAATGACCATTTTACCCCTAGTATAGCAAAAGTCTTAAAAAAATCTAAATTTTGACACATGGACACCCTAAATTAGATATTCAGATACAATTAAATAAAAAAAGACAAAATAACAATAAAAATAACAAAAATACCCTTCCATAGCTGGCCACATTGGGATGTGTGCACAAGAAGTCACTTTTTTTGTCTTTTTAAGCTTAAAAATGAAAAAAAAGCTATACAAATTAAGTATTTTTATGACCCAAGACTTTTTATACAAGTAATTTACATACTAATATAATAATATAGGTTAAAAAAAGTAAAAATCATTATTTAAAGTTCTACACAATGAATAAGTCAAAAAGTCAATTCTTGTAAAAACTAGCTTAATTTGACTTAAAAGTCTATATTTACTTAATTAATTACTATAAAAATTATGATAATTCATGAAAATAGTAAATTGATCATAAACACACTAAAATAGTAGGTTTTAGTAGGTTAGGACATCAAAAATATATACAAAATTAATATTTTAGACGTTTTCATGCACAAAATTGTACCAAAACATAATTTAAATCCTAAATCAGTGCAAAATAAGCTTTTAAGCCTTCCAAACAAGCCCCAGCCGAAATCCCTCTGCCCCATGATCTGAAAATGTCAATCACATTTGTCTTCTCCATACCATGCAACCAATGGAAATAAAAAGAGTTAAAAATAAAGCTTCCAACCATCATGAACTCCACTACCCTTTTTCCGTACAAATACAAGCCAAACACCACCCCATTACTCCTACATATTTCGGTCAAGAGAGTGAGACTCCAGAATTTTTAATGTATTGAGTGTTCACCCAAGCTCGAGAGAAGAAAGAAGAAGAAGAAGGAGGACGGTCCAAGAAAGGAAGGTCTTTGGAGACCAAGGTTCATAAAGGTAAGTCCCTAGGCCATTATCTATTTATTAGGTTCTCAAACAAGTAAGTAAACTTTCTAAAACCCTCTACCATTCTCTTATAAAATACCTCTCAATCCATATAAAAACCTCTAAAAATAAGAAAACAAAAATTTATCAAAAAGGCGTTGTATGACCAAAATAGGGACTGCCCATGTCTAAATGGTTGTTGGACATGATTGCATGTGGCTATTTTTGAGCTTTATGGATTGAATATGTTATGAAGTTTTGGTTTGTATGAGTATATGACATGCATGCAATGAAAATACATAAAAAATGAACACAACATGAACTAAGCTATCAAAACCCTAAATAACTTGATTTTTTAGGCTTACTAACATTTTGCCACGAACTTTAAAACATCATAACTAATTGTAGAAACGTGATATTAAAGTGATTTTTATGTCCAGACCTAGCTTCTTAAGTTATCTTTCATACAAAATTAGTTTGAAGTGATTTTGTTGGGAAAAACTCCAGATATGTAATTTTTTTCAAAAAGTATCAGATCTTTGACTACTCTGAGTTGTAGACCAAAAAATCATGTTAGAGTGGGAAACGAGCTTGGGTCAAACCATAAAATTTGTAGATGACATATTTATCTTGTTATCCACCAAACATGAGCCAAAAATATGAATTCGTGATAGGTCAAAACCCTTCTCAAAGTCACTGTTGAGATTTCGTGACTGATAGAGCCCTTTGTCACACCTTTTTGTGAGGCCAAAACCTTAAGTTTTTAGTAGCCAAATTCAAAAGTGATAAACATAAAAATTGTAGCTAACTTACTAAACTAAATACTAAGAAACAATCAACTCAAAATACCCTCAGATGGTACCCCAAAGTCCTTGTGACGTCTCTGTTAAGAACCGATTTTGCAGACCCTTTTTAGGCTGACTGAACCCACTTTATAAATTGGCCAAAATTACCAGCTCGTTCCAAACAACTAGCCCTAACACAAAACATGAAACTTGAAGGGAACACCCTGAAGTAAAACTTTTCAAAAAATCAGACTCATAACCCTTGAATTGGTGCCTCAAAACAGTGGCCAACAGAGGCCTAAATTCTGCACTTTTTCCTGTAAAGTACTGAATGGTTTTCCCTTAATTAAATCAAATGATTTTTTTTCCTAGGATCTAACCTTAGTGCTGGCCATGAAAGTTGTAGAAAATATTTTTATCTAATTAGTGTTTAAAAATCAAAAATTAAATCCATGTCTAGGTACCTCAAAACACTGTCGTAACTTTAAAAATTGGCATTTGAACAATTACCCAATTTTGGCTAAGTGTATGAGTAGTGTGTAACATTGTGGAATTTGAATTTATGGATTTTAAATGAATTATGTGAATGATTTGTGTATGAAAATGATAATTTGATGAATAGAATCCATGCCGCTAGGTTAAATTTATGTCTCGTGAATTATTGCTTGTACTTTACATACTTATACTCTATGCTCATAATTTTACAATTTCATGCAAAGCATACATATGTCATTTTAGCCCACGTCATGATCAATTTATACATGTGAATCATAAATAGCGGTTGCATATGTAATATCACGTCATCATTGGGTGGGTTTCATGGGGTTCACCATTTTGTTTTGAGAAAAGAATGAAAATTGAACCTAAGGGTTGGTACCGTGATTGGTGAAATTAGATTATTTGGAAATTTAGATTTTTGGATATATTGTGATATCGGCTATATGTCCTGATTTGTTTTGGGATGTTTTTGCCCTAAGTGCTAAATGCATCTTATTATTTATGATGTATATTTTTGGTGAAGGCGGTTCGGGTGGCGTAATAATAGGAGTTAGATTTTGTGATCCGGCGTTTGACCTTGACTTGAAAGTCGAAAGCCTGAGTGTTGACTTGTCCACGCCCTTGCCGTCCGTGATGACCGTACTGGACACTTAGTCCGCTACGTAGTCATCCTATGGCTTAAGGAACGCTCTATGTCAGTCGGTAGACTTGGTCAGCATGATTGGGATCATGGGGTTTAGGATGGTTCACCTCGGTTTAGGAGAGCCTAGAATAACTTAAGTTAAATTAGATTAGAAAATGAAATTGGTAGCATCGCATTCATTTGCATCACGCACATGTATACTTGTTCTTATATATGTTTGTCTTGTCGTAATTTGTCTGTCTCCTTGACTATAAATTGTACTAGATGTTATACGATATGCGTTGTAGAATATTTTACTATGAGTTTGGTTAGAAGGTTTAGGCTGTTTGCTTCTGGGCTTTGGCTCATGAGATTCATGCCACAGGTGAGGAAGAAGAACCTTTTAAGAAAGTAGCACCCGAAGAAGAAGGAGGTTTTGAAGAGCAAGGTGAGTGGCGGGAACCAGCCGACCTCGACAATGCGAATTGAAGAAACTAAAGTTCACCCGTTTCGGTTCTTTTTGTTCAGTTTCCATGGGCTTATTGTAATTTTTGTTAAATTCTTTTTGTAAAACTGTAATTGTTATGTACTTTTAATCAGTTCAGAACTCTTAATGATGTCTAAATATGAATAAATGGCTAGAATATCCCCCTTATCTATATTATGTATGTCCCGATGTGCCCGGAGGATGGGGTGTCACATTATATCATATAGATACACTCGTCAAGTTTTCCATTAAGAAAAACTGTCTTGACATTCATTCGCCAAATTTCTTAATCGAAATGAGCCGTAATGGATAAAAAAATTTAGATAAAATTAAGTATGGCTACCAGCAAAAAGGTCTCCTTATAATCGTTCTCTTCTTTCTGAGTAAACTCTTTTGCAACAAGCCTAACATTGAAGGTTTTCACCTTCTTACTTTTTTCTCTTTTCATCTTATAGATCCACTTGCATCTGATGGATTTTATTGTTTCAGGTGGTTTTACAAGTTTTCAAACCTAATTAGAGTACATAGACTCCATCTCGAAATTCATAGCCCTTGGCCATTGATCTGCATTTTTATCTTAGAGTGCTTTGCTATAGTTACAGGGTTCGGCATTCAGTTTTGTCGAGATCCCATCAAAAAACTCTCCCAAAAATATATACCGATCAGATTGATGAACAACCATTCTACTACGACGAGGCACTACTTGTGTCTATGTACTACCAGTGACACATTATGTTGATTTTGAACCCTGTGCACCATCATTCATATGTTACTCTGGTTGTAAAACTGGCATGTTAGTGGAAGCACCCTGATCTGATTCAAGATCTGCACGTGTCCCGATAATTCTCCCACTACGATGAGACAATGGGATATCAACAACACTTTTCCACGGCGCTTCTACTTTATTGCTTATGGTCCATTATATAATCCTCTTCCAAGAATTGGACATTGGTATTGACAATGATCTTATGATCCTTAAGACTATAAAATAAACCACAATTTGATACCTTGGGATATGTAATAAATAACAGACTTCTGTTTTCAGTTTCAACTTATCTGTGTTTCCTTTCAGCACGTGTGCTGGACACCCCAAATCTGAAAATATCTTAGATTAGGCTTGCGCTCGATTCACAATTCTATGGGAATAGTACGTACTGACTTAAAAGGTACCAAGTTTAGAATATAAGCCGCTATCTCTAATGCAAATCCTTAAAATGAATCGGGTTAACTCTGAATAACTTATCATAGATCTTACCATCTCCATAAGAGTTCTATTCATTCTTTCTGCTACAGTATTCTGTTGCAGAGTGCCCAGTGCAGTCAACTGGGATATAATTTTCTTTATTAAAAATTAGTTCCTAAACTTTCCATAGAGGTATTCGTCATAACGGTCAGACCGTAGTGTCTTGATATATTTTCTCAGATGTTTCTCTGCTTCCACCTTAAATATTTTAAATTTCTCAAAGTATTTAGACTTACGGTGTATCAAATAAATGTATCCATACCTTGAATAATCGTCAATAAAAATGATAAAATACTCAAAGCCTCCTCTAGTCTAGATAGTCATAGTTCACATACATCAGAGTGAACAAATTCTAACGGTTCTTTAACTCTATAGCATTTAGCTGAAAAATAACCTTTTGGTCATTTTACTCTCCAAGTATGATTCACAGGCTGAAACTCTATCTACTTCTAATGAACTCAAATGACCATCTTCAACCAGTCTATTTATTCTTTTTAGATTTATATGACCTGGGCGTAAGTACCAAAGATATGTTTGGTTTATTAAAGAAAATTTATTTCTCTTAAATGATAAATTAGATGTATTATTCAATTCATTCGGTTGCAGTGTAGAAGAGATATGAGTTATAACATACAGATCATCCACCAATGTACCAGAATAAATAAAACGTTTATTTTCCTTAATAACCACAGAGTTATTAAAATAAATAAAATATCCGTCTTTAACCAATCTAGAAACTAAAATCAAATTCTTTCTAATGGAAGGTACATAAAGATAATATTTTAATATTAAAAACCCTCCTTCTCCAAGATCTCCTCTTCCTCCTTGGTTTGACCCTTTTTCCTTTACTCCATCCTCTTCTACTCCTCCTCCCCCTCCTCAATTTTTTGCCTCTACATCTCAATCTGCTTCGTCTTCTCCGCAGTTGGCTGAGTTGACCTCTCTTGTTTAGAGCATGAGCTTTTCCCTCTCCTCATCTCTAGCATCCCTTCACAAGAAGGTTGAGGTTGAGATATTTGACCTTAGTGCACGTGTAGATGTCATAGATGAAGATATTGTTACCATCAGCAGCAAAATCAAAGGTCTGAGGAAAGAAGTCAAATAAGCTTGTGAGTCCAGCCACATTATTAGCTAGAGCATAGCTAAGAGTGTTGACCAAATTGTCCAGGTAAATCTAAGAATTCTGCAATAAGTATGCCAGGAGTATGATAAATGAGTAGTCATAGCAGTTCAAGAAAACACAAGAAAAGTTAAAGAACACTTAGCTTGGCTCAGAGAAGCATGGGCTAAACAAATCAAGAAGAAGGAGACCCCTGCTGAAAAAGAAGTTAGGCTGAAGTGAGAAGCTGAATTGGCCCTCCTTGCCACATTTGAGATAAAGAAAAGAAGAAAAAAGAATCTGAGAAAGCTTCTGCCTCCAAAGAACAAGCCGCAGAAAGAAAGAAGAAGAAAGAAGAAAAGAAGGCATTCAAGTGCCAAATGGATGAATTTTGATGATGCCAAAAGGGGAAAAGAAAAAGAGAAGAAAGTGAAGCAGTTGAAGAAAGTTGAAGTTTTTAAAACATTTCATTTCTGTGGTTGTGCTTGTTGTGTTTTGAAAAAACATTTTAATTTGTTGTTGGATGTATAGTTTAAATCTATTGGTTGTTCAAACAATTAAAATTCTGTATGGTTTTAACTTCATGGATGCAATGTTTGTCGATTCACATCTTTTTGACATAACATGTGAATGTTTGGCTAAATGTTTACATTTCTCTTATTGATAAAATGATAGAATGATCAGTTATGCCATGAATGTTATAATTGTTTATTTTGATGAGGCATGATGATAAGGGGAGTACCCTTGTAAAAAAATTTTTAAAAATATTTTATAGAAAATGTTGTCATCATAAAAAAGGGAGATTGTTAGCCCAATGGCATTTTATATAATTTTGATGATTTTATTAAAATACATTTTCTAATTAAAGTTTAAATTGATACTAATTTAAATATTTTTTAAAATAGTTGAGTTGACACTACACGCTAATGAGTTGACATCTTTTGCTATTTGTGCTGACATTTAGTGCTAAATGGGTTGACACTTAATGTTCTTGCACAGAACTTTTGTGCCGACACCAATTGTCTTTTGGGTTGACATTTACAGGTAAAGTATGCTTGATAAACTCAAGTGTATCAACACCATTAAGGTTTAGGGTTGACACCTCTAAAGCTTTGCTTGAGACGTTTTAGGAGAACAGATTTGTGTTAACACCAATGATCGATTGTGTCGACATCTTCAGTATTGGACTAGGGATCCAAATTGAGTTGATACCAGCTACAACCTGTATCAACACTAAGTCAAGGCCTAAAGAGAAGGATGGGTCGACACCAACATCTACATGGGTAGACACTTTAGCACCTTGATAGAAATCAACTTGTGTTGATACCAATGCAAACATAGGATGACACCAAGTGATCATTTGGACTTCTTGATTCTTGTGTCGACACCAAAGAAGTAATAAGTCAACACTTAGACACCATCTGGGCAACACTCAAGTTGTGTTGACACCAAAGAATCAATGAGTCGACACCAAGACACTAAATAATCCCCTGAACTCAGACCTATATGTGTCGGCACCAACTAAGAGATGAGTTGACACCAAAGGCATCCTCCGGAGAACCAGAAGTTTGGGTCGACACCAAAGAAGACAAGAATCTACACCGATTTTCTAGTAGTCAAAGTCGTTTGGTTGAGTCAACACCAAAGATGAGAAGTGTCGACATCAAAATCTTAGTAACTAAAATCTCTCAATTGGGTCAACACCAACGAAAACATAAGTCGACACTAGAGAAGACACGAAGCCTTGAGTTGACACCAATTCTGATATGAGTCGACACTAAGCTTCAAGCTAGAGAATTGAAGAAATGAAAGGGTCGACACCAAGTTGACTCCAAGGTATTGGTGCTAAAAGTCCAAAAGTTGGGTCGACACCTAATGAAGAATGAGTCGACACTTTTGTCTAAGAACCAAGGCTAAGACCTATTTGTGTTGACACTAAGAAGCTTTGTGTCGACACTCGCAATGAATTTCAAAAAAGGCGCTGGTTCAAACGGTAACTTTTTCAGAGTATTAATTACCTCCACCAACCACCAATGGTCATTTACTTCAGTGGGTTATAAAAGGACTAAATTTGAGAGCTTTGAATTTCTGGATTACTGTTCTATTGAGTGGATTGAAAGCCATAAATTCTCTATTGATCATTAAAGACTTATTTACTTATCCAGTCCAAAAGCATCACTCACTTCCTTGTTTATTTATTATCAAATCTTTGTAAATGAGTGTTTCTGAGTTATTGCTCAAATTTTTCAATCACATTTATTGTAAAGCAGTGTGAGTCACCCTTGCTATCTTTAAGAGAGTGTTCAGTATTTTTTAAAAAGAGCTGAAGAGAGTTAAGAAAAACATGGAGTGTTTGTAGAAACTTCTTCAAGCTGCTAAAGGTTTTTGAATGCACCTGTAAAGCATTTCTACATAGTGCAAATGCTCAAAGGGAGTCTTGAGAAATTGACGTAGGCTTGAAAGAATCCGAACCACTATAAATCGTTGGCGTTTAGTTTAATTTTCTCTCTCACCCCTTTAATTTCACTGCTGCTATCTTATCTGTGCTTATTGCCATATTTATTTTGTGAAATTAAATAGGCTTTTTAAAAGATTTTTTAAATAGTTAATATTATTTTTAAAATCCAATTGACCCCCCCTTGGGTTGCCTATGACTAACAAGGCACTATCCAAGACGTTTACCTCTACCCCCAATGCAATTGCAAATGCAGATGAAATGAATGAATGCGATCTTCAGTATCAACAAGAATACTGGTCCAAGAATGGTACACTAGAAAGGTACCTCAAATGATCGGTGAACTAGCTGTAGTATTCGACACGACAGGTGCCACTGAAGTACTAGGTTCTGTGAGGGCATACACTCGTCCCTGGTTCCCCTGATTCTGCTCACTTTTCCCTATAGCGCCCGGTTGTCTTACTGATTGGGCTGAAGTAGCCCCTCTTGCGGTCCTCGTTGACTGTATTCCTGACTGCTTCTGCGACTGGCCATTGCCTAGTTGTCCCTAAGATACCTACTCTGGATGTGCTCCTGAAGCACCCTAAACATTTCCCACCCGAGGGCAGTCCCGACGTATGTGACCTACCTGGCCACATTGAAAATAAGAAAATGGGGCCCATCCCTGAGTCCGACTATGCTATTGCCCCTTCTGTGGGTATTCCCTGGCACAATGCCCCGACTATTTGCAAAAGAAGTAAACTTTCTCCCGACGCTCAAAGCGTCCTGATGAAGTAAAAAATGGTGCGGGTGCCGAATGTGGCAGTTGTTGGGATCCCATAGAGAAAGAACTAGGACCTCTTGACTTCTGCTTCTTGAATTGGCACCCATCTAACTGTGTACTCGTGCCTCTCGGCTGTGACATACTCTCCCTGATCTTACGGCTTTCAGCCATTACATTCTCAATTCTGATGGTAACCTCCACTAGCTCTGTGTAAACCCAAATTCCTAGAGCTATAACCTTTTCTTTGATGAAGGGTCGAAGACCCCGCTCAAATCGCTTGGCGCGTAACTCTTCCATTGCTACCATCTCCAGTGCAAATCGCGGCAAATTCGCAAACTTGCCCTCATATTAGACCACCGTCATGCAACCGTGGATGAGGGAAAGAAACTCCTCACGGTAGGTATCCCTCGAAGATCTTGAAAAGTACTTCTCTAGAAAGACTCTAGTGAAAGTAGCCCATGTGCCCTCCACTATCGTCTTGGCAAACTTCCACCACTCTCGCGCGTCTTTTCGAAGTTGAAAATCTGCAAACCTTATCCTCAACTCATCTTCCATGATTTCTAGTGTGTCAAAGATCGTAGTGGTCAATTCCATCCACTTCGTAGCAGCTTTGGGATCAGGCTCCCTAGAAAAGGTTGGAGGATCTAACTGTTGAAACTCTCTCATCGTCATTATAGCCCTAGCCACCTCAGCTAAAGCTCACATAGTTGTAAGCATCTCTTGGATAACATCTACACCGCCCACTTGTTCCTACGGGACATGCACATCCCCTTCTTTCGGAACTTGGGTAAATGCACGATCTTAGCCGCGACCTCGGCCTTTACCTCTTCTCGGTAACATCGCTCTATATAAAAAGATAAGTAGAGACATCAATACAAAGGTCTAAACCAACCCATCTTCCATTATAACAATCATCTTTAATCAAGTTGTCACTTAACAAGTACAATCACTTCAACACATCTTACGTAATGAGTAGGACTAATGGGAATGACACGTCAATCCAGGTAACTCATTTGGATTTCTTGTTAGAATGGATCTCGGTCAAACGCCTTTCTAACTCGAACCTCAAACTAGTCGACTGGATGCCAAAGGCAAGACACATCATCCTAAAGATGCAACCTCCAGACCCAAATATTACATAACATACAAACATCAAGTCACTTCGTAGATATATCATGCAAACACGCCAGTACATGAATGTCACACATCAATGCAAATTCTCATGCAATGGATTAATCATTTTTACAGCTCCTAGGTATTTGAATCTAAGACTCTAATACCAATCTGTCGCACTCCGAAAACATAACAATTAAATCTAACGATATAGATTAGAAAAAACCCCAACTCAAAGAACCCAAACTGAAACCGAGTAAAAAAGATTAGTGGAAATTTGTCTTTATTTTAATTAAAACTAAAACGTTCAATTCCATAATAGAAAAGAAGTAAAATGGAGTATTTTGCTTGTAAAACAATCCTCAAAATAAGACAATTGAAGCTTAAAATGATGTCCCAAAGAAATCAAATAACACCCCCTTTTCAAACAAATTTCTCAAAGGATTCCACCCAATGGGGTCCGCTTGAGTGGACCCACCACCGCTCGAGTAGTGAGCTGGTCGAGAGCCACAAAGGTTAAAAGCAAAAAAAAAAAAAATAGTGTTTAAAAAGGGATAAATTGTCTCTTACATTACAATGAACGTAAGTTTCAATAGACAAAAACTTAAATTAGAAACGCTTCTTTAGCATTGAAGTAACTCCAAACATATCACAAACTTGTAATCCAACATTTTAAATCATGATATTTTATACAAAATTTAAGGATTAAATCCCAAGTACATGCCCAATGTTCTTACATACATACAAATCATGAATACTTGACCTTAGAGCCTTTCAAAATGGGTTCGACCAAACGAAATACAATATTCCATGTAGCAAAAAGAATTGTAATTACAACATTCATCTCTCAAAAGATCTTTCCAAGGAACCTATAATTCATTCAAAAACGACCCCACGAGGTCCTACTACAATCCGCCTTACTCGGAAACGTTCTTTCTACTATCACCTGAAATTGTTTATACAATTGAGTCGAGACTCATAGGAAATAGACTAAAAGTGAACATATACATGATATGCGAGCATGATCATGTGAATGCATAACAAGTTTATTCAAAAATTAATCATCGTTTATAGAAATCTCATTTCACATAATCGATTTTCTTGTTTACCAAAACACTACTTTAAACATTTATATTTCCCCAAGTCATTAAACATATTATCTCCTCAATTCATTAAACACTTCAAATCAACTCAAGGTATTCAGATTTTCCAATTACATCCGATATTACCACAAATTCAAGATTCCTATACCTTTAAGTAATCCCAACACTTTAACCAAGGTTTTGAAAACTCAATTCAATTCTTGATTTAATTAAGTACTAAACCCGGATGACGCCTATAGACCCAGGCATAGTTATCCCAACCGGGCCATGCGATACCCAATGGATAAGTTTTCATTCTATAGCCCGACACTGAGAGCACACATTTTTTATTTCTCTCGAAAACATGAATGGGTGAGCCACCCAAAGCGCTCTTTTATGGGGGCTAACCTGGTGGAAGGGCCTATCCAACATGCACAAGTTTTTGATTTTTCATGGAGGAGCTACTCGACCCCAACCTTAGTTATCCAGTCAATTCATATGGTACCTTAATTAGATCATTAACATTAATACCAACCCGAATCCCACCGTCAAACCCAGTTCTTCTCGTCAAACCCAACATAATTAGAATTAACAAACATCAACAAATCTTTAATTTTCACATATTTCTCATATTCGGGTTAAATTAGTTCAAAACCCCCAACCAAACTTCCCATGATTTTTATCTTTCATCAAAATTCATATGATTTATATATGAATTGGTTAACACAATTTCCAATTTACCAAAAATAAGTCAATTTCATCATTTGAGTTAACCAACCCAAAAATCCCCAAATTTGTCCAAGGTTTAACCCAATCAAAATCCTAGTTTCTCATTTCACAAATCAATGTGTTTCCAACAACAACAATATGATAGATTTCACATAAATTATATTCAAACTCAAGATTCATCATGCTTCAACATCAAACCCAACCCAAGGTTTCAAAAACATAGTTTTTCGTGCTTGTATATAAATACAACAAACTATATAACTCATATTCTTAAAATGATCAAGATTAGTCTTAGATCTCAACTCTTGGATGACAAATCCACAAGAAACAAAGCTCTAGCAAATTCCAGCGATGCAAATCACCAACCGATCGGTGAAGAGGGAGTTTCCAATGCGTAGAGTGATCTTCTAACGATGCATATCTAAGAGGAGAGCAAGAGAGATCCACCAATGGAGAGTGAGGGGAGCTCAAGGGAGCTCTAAAGGGTTTTCTAGGGTTCATATATGAGTTTAGAGAGAGAGAGAGAGAGAGAAGAGTAAATCAAATGACGAAAAAAGGGCTCACCCGCGACTTAAAAGATTTCTCTGCTGACAGTTTGCTCAAGCGGACCCATGGCCGCTCGAGCGGCCACCCGTTGAAGGCAATCTAAACAAAGAAATCCTTATAAGGTTTAAATTCTAATCTAAATACCTCAAAACTCATCCAAACAACTCATAAAAATTGTTCTTATGCATTACCAAGTATACAATTATCATCGTCAATCATTATTATGATTAAGTTTCAATTCCTTTTATACAATTAAACATTTTTTCACTTTTCACCGAAAGTCTTATAACAAGTCTTAATTAATTTATCAAAATAGAAAGGGACCGAGTCTTATAATAAGTCCCTACAAAAAACTCC
The DNA here is from genome assembly GCA_032270985.1 of Heliamphora pulchella. Lineage (NCBI taxonomy): Eukaryota > Viridiplantae > Streptophyta > Magnoliopsida > Ericales > Sarraceniaceae > Heliamphora > Heliamphora pulchella. Next base: position 4,230 of record JAULJZ010192854.1, on the reverse strand, counting down.
CAATTTTCTTATCCAATAAGATTTTCAATAAAACTCCAATTTTCATATCCAATAAGGTTTTCAATTGTTAGAGTTGTATACTAAAAATTATAGTTTTTTATTTTAGTATTTAATTTTATTTATTAATAAAATTATTTTTACTATTTTATGAGTATCTTAATGAACAATGTATACGTTTTATTATTTATTTAATATTGTGCATAGATGTCTTTTATTTTATATAGTATTTAATCTGGTATGTAGAGTTTGGCTTACAACAGAAAAATAGATTATTGGTTCTTGTATAATATAAGTTTTTAGCTCACAGTTTAGATAGAATTGGACACACTATTAGTACAGCTGCAGCACAATATTTTAGTAGACTGTTTTAATTACAGGGAACGGTAATTGTTTCAACAATTATTCTGACTCATTGTGCTAGTACACTTTGTGTGTATTGAACATGACCAAGTTAGGGTAATTAATTTTATACTGATTTTATAAATTAATTCACACCCTATGGTTATTATAAGTGTTTATACTCTTAATTTTAAAATATTTATTATTTACGTATATTTAATATTGGTTATTTTGATTCATTAAAGGGTGCGATTTTATATGAGTTTATAATTTCAGTGAGTTGGATAGCGATATTAAGTATATGGTGGATATTAATTATTGACGGAATTCATATCCTAAAAAATAGGGATTGATGATTACCCCTTAAGAAATCTTATAAATTTTGACCGAGTCGAATCCTGTAGGTAGATTTTATAATCGAGTAGTCAAATAAGTTAAGCGGAAGGGCATAAATTTTTTTTGAAAAAATCGATTAAATATAATTGTCAGTAATTTAATTTAATCGGCGGATATCTGTAATCTTAACGTGGGGAGAATAATAAGTATTTAATAATAGGAGCTCGAATACTACGGTTTTGAGAATAAGGTTAGGAGTGCAATTATAATTTTTTAGTGGAATGAATTATAATTTATGTTTTTATAAAATTATTTTTAAGTTGAGGTTGAATTTCACAATTACATTAGAAGCTCATGTTTTATTTACTCCCTAGGTCTCTATTGTAGCCTATTTATATGCTGTTATAAAACCTAGCCGCCAGAGATTCAATATAATGTTCTAGAGTTTCTATGTTTTGTGAACCCAAAGAACAGGTGATTAGACAGGTTTTGAAGAATACGATAGATCAAAGCCCACACTTTGTTCGTGTTTAGCATTCGAGAATACAACAGAATGCTTGTGTCGGAGATTTGACCTGAAGTCAAAAATTGTGACGAATTATTAATTAGAAATTGTTGCAGCAACCGAAATCATCAAACGAGATTTCGAAAGGTATAATCCTAAAACTAACTTTGAAAGTATTATCAAATTTTATTTTGATTGTTCGATATCAAAAAGTTTTGATCTGGAGCCAATTTTGACGTTTGCTCGTCCAATAATTTTTGACAAAAATCGTAAATATATTCTTAGAATCTTAACAGTTTGCCCCAACATCAATAAAACCCAATTCATATAGATTTTACCCAAAACAACAAGATCATATCTCCATTATTTTCAAAATTCAATTTAACTCCACATTTAAACACATTATTCTCAAATAATGCAAATCTATTGTCTCCATAGCTAAAAACTCAAATTTAATATCCTTTATGCTTCAATCATTATAATATCTCAACAAATCCAAGTTTAATCCAACAACACAACTCACACCCAACTCTAGGGATTCAAATCCATTGATTTTTCATGGTATAAATATGAAATAGAATAAAATTAATTGCATATATATCACAAAGAATCAAAGAGGAGTAAGAAGCCTACCTCAATAAGCTGAAAATTAAAAACCTAAACACCCGTGGGAGTCCCAAACGTGCCACATTAAAATCCGTTCGGTTGAGCTTGAAATTCTTGGTGAGTAAAGAAAACTTTCCTTCCTGGCCCAATATCAAATCCTAACTTGGAGCCTTCAAATTCTAGAGAGAGGAAACCCCAAAGAGTCTTCCATGGTGGGTCTTGAGAGAGAGAGAGAGAGAGAGAGAGAGAGAGAGAAAAGGAAGACCATTCGGTTGGGAAGGGGGGAGGAGTAGCTTCTTTTGAAAGGTCACTCTAGCTACAATACCTAAAAATGCCTTCAAGCCTCCGCGATGTATTTAATTTGTATACAAATATTCAAACTTGTAACACTTCAACCTGGGAAAGTATTACCAGAAAACAATCATAATTAAGAGATGTTATTATTATTATTATTATTATTATTATTATTATTATTATTATTTTAATATCACAAAATTTTATTTTATTAAGTTAGAAAACTCTACAAGTCAAGATATGCTCTAAAATAATCCGTACATATACATACAAAATTTACAATACAACAAAAACATATTTACAATCTCTGCATTTCGACTACGCCAACCATTAGCTTTATAGTCATCTAAGACATCTCGTAGTGGACTAGACCTTTACTTTAGTAACCTGAAATATTTTGTGAGTGTTACTATACATAGAAACGGAAAAACCCTGTTTGTAGATTGATTTGCACTAATTGATTTAATTAAAGATGCCAAACGCTGCAAATAAGCTTAAACCAATCAATCATACAAGTATAAAATAAAATAACAACAATCACACACGAGACGACGATTTTTACGTGAAAAACTCCAAACTGGGTAAAAAGCCCGAGACCATTCTGGGTCTAGAAAATCAAACACTATATCAAAAGTTGGTTACAAAGAAATTTTACAACGCCGACGTTGTACCCACAACTAATGGTAGTAAGCCTATCTTTGCCGAATCCACGTGCACCAACTCTTGTGCTTAACCGCCACTGGAACCCACCACCGAATTTCAATGCTGACGGAATCTTTCCCCAGACTTCAACACTTGAAAATCCTCTCAAGTGATTCCATGAAGACGAACAGATCGTTGAAGGTTTAAATCCTTGATGATTGACTTGACTGCGCAGAAGCTAAATGCTTATCAAGTTGTAGACTAGCTTGCGAGTATGTTGAATAACCTTAGAAGCTCTCTCTGGCTACTATAAATTATAACAATAATAATGGAGGCTCATAAAAATAAAACCCTGGCAGCCTATTTATATAACACACCTAAAAAACCCTAGCTGATATCATAACTTAAAGTCTGTTTACGCTACAGACCGCTTGATCGGTCTTTTGACCGATCAATCGGTCAAGTCAAGCTTACAATACTTTTCTTCAATTTTACTTTTGTACAGAGCTATAGCAAGATAGATGTAGAAATCGAGAACTCCTATTGACCGATCAATGGACCGATCGATCGGTCTATCAAGTAGTTTGACACTATTTGCTGTATTTTGATATTTTTAGTTTCGTTTCTTACTCTGTGGCAAAAATAACAACATACCTCTCATGGACCAAGTGTCAAATATCACATAATAAAATATAGATAACTTAAATGACAAATTGTCATAGATTTGTCAAACAAAAAAAACGAATATTGCCAAGGACAAAATTCCTAATAGAAACATAAATAAGTAAAACAATTGAGAAACAATTATAGATCAAGAGTAGTTTTAATTTAGTATGAACTTTCCAATATAATCTCATAATATAGAAAAGTCATTTCACAAATCTCATTACTTGTAACTTCCTTTAGTTAACAAGAATAATATTTCTAAATATCACATCTTATAACAAGTAAAACCAAATCCATCAAGTATGCCAAAGGGTTATTTAACTTCACAATCAAGAGTTGTTAACAGTACCACTCAGACCCTACGACAACATCACATATTTTTTTACCCAGTTGTGTACAGTAACATACAATTTATATACCATGTTTGTGTACATTTAGATAGACAATTTATATATCCTCACTGTGTACAACTAGGATGAAATGATATACAACCAAGCGTCCCCATACTAGGTAACCTTCTAGGCATCTAAACTACAATGGTATGTCCTTGAACCACTTAAATCATTTTTCTCAATCACTTTCAATATATCTTGATCCATTTTGAAATAATATTTCAGTAAAGCATATAATTTAACTAAAATAACAGTTATATTCTAATATTTGCTTATTATAGCACAAAATACTATTTTAATTTTTATTTATATGCAATAGCACCCTCACCTTAAAAAACAAGCCAAAAATTGTACCAAACGATATTTTCAACTGTGTAATCCAATATAAACTACTGGAGTACCATTTCCCAAACCTAAAATATGAATGACAAAAATAAATTATAATGTATC
>JAULJZ010192826.1:0-20720 GCA_032270985.1 Heliamphora pulchella | reverse complement strand
ATATATTATACATGTATATAGATCCATCCATCAACATGGAGATCAACAAAACATTTTCAAAATATTTTTCTCCGTTTTAAACAAAACGTTTCAAAATATGAGACTCAACCCCGAAGGCGAGCTCCAAACCTCCAAAACACCAAGTGTTGAGATTTCAATCAAAACCATCGTTTTCCAACAACAACCACCGTTTTCAAGAAAATCCTTTGAAAACCATAAAAATCACATGTCATATAATGTAATAAACCAAGAAAAGCAAAAAATATGCTTTTTACTCGAAAAACCAAGGTTTAAACATATATACAACATTTCATGCTTTTTCTACAGGTGAAAAAGCATACAATTACATATAACACCCTAATACAGTAATAGGGTCTAGAATCCTACCTCGTTGGGTCAAAACGCGACGTCTCAAAAATCAAACCTTGGCAAAACGAAATTCTGTCCGGATGAATGCGAAGCCCCCGGCACCAACATCACGGATCCGCTGTCCAAACGCTGAAAATCGAGCCCCGAGCCTATCAAAATCTAGAGAGAAGGCAGAGAAACGGGAAACAGAAATCAGATCTGAAGAGAAAATATCCCAAAATATCTCCAAGGCTTGATATTTATAGAAAAACGCCACATCACATAGGTCAGTCGATTGGACCCCAAATCCAGTCGACTGAAATACCTTTTGGAAAACCAAAACCTTGCACCGCCTCAAGTCTAGTCGACTGGGCCCTCCTGGTCAGTCGACTGAACCACCAAAAACCTCACTCAGTTGACTGAACTCACCCCTTGAGTAGACTGAAATCTTCACTGGAATTTTCTCAACTTGTTTTCTGCTACTGAATAGGTTTTGTAGCCTAAACACTTGCCAAACAAACCCCTTTCGAACCTGAACAAGCGTAAAACTCATACGCACATGTTGTTCTATTCCGAAGAAACAAAACCCTAACATACCGAGGCTAAAGGTTAACTCAAACTCCGTCAACACTTAAATTATTCTAAAAATAAACTCGGTCAAAGTTTCACAATAAATTTTTTCTCCCACTTAGATTTTTAAAATATTTTTTTAGGGTTATAAAAATTCGTTTAATTAAAATAAATTTATTAATTTCGAATAACACACGATATGAATGAATCAAAATATTTTCATATACACGATTTCAAAGATTCTAATTTATCAAACCATCTTTTCGTGTTTAAATGCGTAACAAATAAAATTTAATAAATGCACAGTTTTTTCTCTAGCTTTTCAGCTAAGGTAGTGATTAAAGGCATTTATTTATTTTATTTTTTATTTCACATTTTTTAAAAAATAATAATTTATTTCGATTAAATATTTTTTTATTTAATTAATTCAAAATTCGAAATTAATTCCCACGTCATTCCAAGATATTCGATTTTTTTAAAAAAAATCATCTTAAACGTGATATTTTGTAAAAAAATAAAATATCTAAAGTTTTTTAATTTAATTAAAATTAATTAATTAAAAAACTTAATTTTATTTTTCATTACAAAATATTTTAATTAAAATCGAATTTTTAAATTAATTAAATTAACAGGATAAATAAAACAGATATGCAATCGTCCACGCAGTTCATATATAAATAAACATGATATGCATATATCTTAGTTTTATGATCCAAGTAAAACACTGAGGTGTTTCAGTCTCCCTTAAAGAGTCAGTTGTTTCAATCCCTGTTTATCTTTGATTCAGTGTCCTAATTGCATCAAGTTTTTTTGATACTATCTGATATATCAATATATATCATATCAGTCTCGTACATATCAAAAAATCAACACAAAGCCACCTCGGGAGAGAGAAACTATCGGACCACCACCAGCCACCGCCTGCGCCGCCTTGCCGCCGCCTTCAGGTGACTCTTGCCGCCTCATTCGAATTTCATTTTTGACAAGTTTTATATCATTGGAAAGCTTTCAAATTATGGGATTCTTCTGTCAAAAAATCTTCTGAAAAATTGCTAGGAAAACGGGTGAAAAAATGGCCTGAACCTCAAAAAATGCTACTGCCCACTACAGCACAGCGCAACCAACTTTCCAGGGCTTTTTTGACCTCTTTCCGAACTCGGTTTTCGATGTACTTTATATCAAAAGAAAGCTCTCGAAAAGTAATATTTTTCTATGAAAACAATGCTAAAAAAATAGATAGAAAAAATACTGAAAATACTGCCCAAAGCTGCTTCTGCCGCACCTAGCACTGCCGCCTTTAACCGCCAACTTCCTGAGGCCGTTCCGACCTCATCCAAACTCCGTTTTCGACGCATTGTATATCGTTGGAAAACTCTTGAAAGGTAGAATCTTTCTGTTTAAAAGCACTTCTTGAAAACAGCCCAAAAATTAGTCAAAAAACTGTCTGGAAGCTGCTGTTGTACCGCCGTCGCCGCCAGAAAAAAATGCTGCTATTTTTTTTCTTTTTTAATGCACTGTTTGGCCCATTTTTTTTGGGGTTTTGATAGTATTTTAAAATATATTTTACTGCTATTTTTGTATAAAAAAATTCTTAAAAGAAATGGCCCAAAAAATTATAAGAACTGCCACCGAACCATTGCCGGCAAAGCCGCCAGAACCAGGTTGTTTTAATGCACTGTTTGGCCCATTTTTTAACTTGTTTTTTTATGCTATTTTTTATACATAAATATTGCAAAAAAACTCACCAAAAAAATCGTTTAAAACCATTAAAAACTTACTGCGATCTGTGACCCATTAAAATCTGAATCACCGCCGGTGCCGCCTCTGTTTTTCGTGTTCTAGGACATATGTAACATATTCTTAAATAATCTAAATAGATTTTTAAAAATATAAAACTTGCTATTACATCGATCCTATGTCTCGAAGGCTCACATTCAGTCTATCACAGTCAACCCCCGTGATTAAAAATAATAATCATTATTCACACCATTTAATCAAACATGAAGAAATAAATAACTATCATAAAACTGATATTAGAACGCTTGCAAAACAAAGTTAACAATAGTTCTAAAATTACTCGACCACGATAACCATAAACAAAATATAAAACGGCTCTGATACCAATTGTTGGAGGCAAGATTGCCAAGATCTTTGTTTTTGCAAATGATTAACGGAAAAAAATTAAATGGACAGGCAATCGCTAAAATGGGCTCCAGATAAAACTTTTGATGACGAACGATCAAAATAAAATCCGTGCATCCGAAGTTTATTTAGAAGAACACATTTTTACCAGTCGAATCTTCAACTACGATTTGAATCCGAGTTGAAACTCCTGTTAGATTTTCTACTGTATTCCCTTATGAAATTTCCGGATATAGTATGGGCTATAATCTTCCGAGAACTCGTACTGGCAGAACCAGAACAACTTTAGTCTTGGAAGACAAGTTATGATATAAAACTGGTTCAGCCTACCCACATTTATATAGGGATATAACAGGGATCTCGGGATTAATTATGAGTAAGACTTTCAGTGGAACACAGACATCTATCAGCGGTTTCTGCAATTATGGAAAACCAACAGCAGTTTTTGTAATTTTCATAAAATACTGAATTACAGTTTACACCACTAAATAACTATAATTGCACTCTGACCCATAGTCTCAAGACCATCTAGTATTGAGCTCCTGTTATTAAATGCTTACCATTTCTCTTCACGTTATGATTCTCGATACCCTCAAATTAAATTTAATTATTAACACTTTAATTTAATCGACATCTTTATATTTCTTAAATCGTTCTGCTTAACTTATTTGACACCGAATAATCAAATTACCTGTAGGGTTTGGCCATGTCAAAACTTATAAGTTTTCTTAAGGGGTTATCGTCAATCATGATCTTTCAAGACGTGAATTCCATCAATAATTAATATTCGCTATATAAATAATACCGTTTTTCAACTCACCGGAAATGTAGACCCATATAAGATCGCACCCTCTAATGAATCAAAACAACAAATATTAAATATATACAAATCAATAATTATTTCAGGATTAAGAGAATAAGCATTATTCATAATAATCTTGTGGTGTGAGTTAATTTATGTAGTCAGTATAAAATTAATTACTCAAATGTCCCATTCAATACACACAAAATGTACTAGTACAGAGAGTTGGAATAATGGACGACGTTATTATCTGTTCCCTGTAACCAAGACAAGCTTACTAAAACTCTATACTACAGTCGTACCGATAGTATGTCTATTTTCATCTAAATTGTGTGCAAGAACTTAAAAATTAGATCTTTTGTGTGCAAGCCGTACTCTACATACCAGATTAAATACTATACAGACTATCGGACATCCATGCATAACATTAAAGAAATAATATACATACATTGCTCATAAAAATTCTCAAAAAATAAAAAATTAATTTTATTAACATAAAATTAAATACTTAAAACATAATTTTCAGTATACCAACCCTAACAGATTACGCCACGATTATCATAGAAGCTTATGTGATGAAAAAGAGTCAGACTTTCGAGTCCTTATGCATACATAATATAACAAGTGGTTTGAAATTCGAGTTTGTTGAATCTATTTCTGTCAAATCTGTGAACAGAGTTTGTAATGACGAGTCTGCCAGGAATGCATCTGTTAGCATCCCGAGCCCTTTTCATTTCGGGTCTCAAGATGTAACCCCTTTCAAAGTTAATGAAATGAAATCAAATTTTGCTTATTTCGCTGTGCCTCAAATATTTTGTGTTGATTCTGAAAACTTTGAAGAATTAGAGAAGGATATCCCCTAAGAATTAAAAATTTTAATTGAAAAGGAAGAAAAAATGCGAGCTAAACCTGTAATAGAAGGAACCATTTTAATAAATCTTAATAATGAAAAAGATCTACAATTAGTTTAGGTTGGTTTTACACTCTCTTTAGAAGAACGTGAACAATTAATCTCTTTATTAAAAGAATTTAAAGATATTTTTGCGTGGTCCTACGATGATATGCCCGGTATAGATCCTGACATTGTATAATACCAAATCTCCCTTTACCCTAATGCCAAACCCATCAAGCAAAAGCTTCGAAGGATTCGGCCAGATTAGGATCTTAAGATTAAGGAAAAGTCACTAAGTAGATAGACGCCGAATTTCTCATGGTCACAGAGTACCCAAAGTGGGTTACCAACATCGTTCCGATGCCAAAGAAAGATGGAAGGATCTGTGTGTGTGTCGACTTCAGAGATCTTAACAGGGCTAGTCCTAAGGACGACTTCCCTCTCCCTCACATAGATGTGTTGGTAGACAGCACCGCTAGGAATGCGCTCTTGTTTTTTATGGACGGATTTTCAAGATACAACCAGGTTTTAATGGCATTGGAAGACCGAGAAAAAACTACCTTCACGACAACTTGGGGCACCTATTGTTATCGGGACATGCCGTTCGGATTGAAAAATGCGGAAGCAACCTATCAAAGGACTGCAACCACGTTGCTGCACGACATGATACATAAGAAAGTAGAGGTATATGTAGACGACATGATCGTGAAATCTAATACCAAAGAAGGGCACATCATTGCACTAAGGAAATTCTTCAAACAGAAAAGAAGGTACATGATGCTCTTGAACCCGTAGAAGTGTGCTTTTAGAGTTACGACAGGGAAGATGCTTAGATTTATGATCACGCAGCGAGGTATAGAAGTGGATCCATCAAAGATCTAGGCCATCCTTGAAATGCCTCCCCCAAAGACCGAGAAGGATGTAAGGAGATTTCTGGGAAAGGTTCAGTTCATCAGTCGAATCATTGCTAAGCTGACTACTACCATTCGAACCTATATTCTGACTCTTAAAGAAGGGGACCAAATTTTAGTGGGATCAGCAGTGTCAAGACGCTTTTGATGACATATGACAGTACCCGTAAAACCCTTTAGTTCTATAGCCACCGGAACTGGGTAATTCTTTGATATTGTATTTATTAATAATTAACTCAACGATGGGGTGCATGCTTGCACAAGAAGATGAAGCCAATGTAGAAGTAGTTGTCTACTATTTAAGCAAAAAGATGATAGAATGTGAGCGTCGGTACACGTCTTTGGAGAAGACTTACCGGGCGCTAGTTTAGGCATCTAGGAAATTACGACATTACATGCTAGCATACCAGGTTGTTTTGATCTCGAGGATGGTCCTTCTCAAGTACCTCTTCAAAAAGCCAGCGTTGATAGGAAGTTGGCCCGATGGTTGTTGATGCTAGCCAAGTTCGACTTATAGTATGTCACAAGAAAGTCAGTAAAAGGGAGAGCCGTTGCAGAATTCTTGGCCAACCGTCCCATGAAGGATCTGTGTACCTTGTATTTCGACGGAGCTTCAAACCAAAATGGATACGAGATAGGGATACTCCTCATCACTCCCGATGATTTCCATATTCCTTTGGATTATAAGTTGGGTTTTGAGGTTACCAACAATTAGACCGAGTACGAAGCTTACATAGCTGGATTGGAAGCAGTCTTGGAACTAGGGGCAAGGAAGTTGGAAGTTATAGGTGACCTAGCTTTGGTCGTCTCTCAGGCAAAAGGAGAATGGAAATTCAAAGAAGAGAGGTTGATTTAGTGTCACCAGGAGCTTGAGATAATGGTCCCCTTCTTTGAAAGTGTGGTATTCACCCATGTCCCAATATTGTAGAATAAGTTCACCGACGCCCTAGCTACTCTGGCATCAATGATAGACATATCGCCTGAAGTAAGGATGAGACCTTTGGAGATTTAGTAAACAGATACACCTACAATTGGTAATGTCGTCACTACCCAAGAAGTCAATGATGGACTACCCTGATATCATAACATTTGGAATTTTATTGAGAAAGAAGAATATCCTAATCAAGCCAGCAAGAAGAATCAAAAAGCTATTAGGAGACTTGCTACGCAGTTTGTGATATGGGGAGGAAAAATGTACAAGATATAATATCTGGGTATTAATAAACTTTGCATCAATACAGAAAAGGGACACGAGTTGAAGAGAGATTCACAGAGGAGTTTATGGGTCTAACATGAATGGAATGATGTTAGCTAAAAAGATCTTGCGCTAAGAATACTTTTCGATGACAAGGGAGATGGACTACCACCAGTTTGTTCGAAGATGTCGCAAATGCCAAGGTCAACCAAATCTTATGCATGTACCGCTGTTGCAGCATTACAACATGACTTCGCCTTGGCCGTTCTCAGTTTGTGAAATTGACGTGATAAGAAAAGTCACACCCAAGACGTCAAATGGACATGAGTTTATCCTCATAACAATTGATTACTTCACGAAGTGGGTTAAAACTGCCTCTTACTCTGTCATGAAGGCCTCCCAGGTAGCCAAGTTCATTAAGGAGAATCTTATCTGTCGATACAGGGTCCCACATGAGACAATTTCTAATAATGGTTTGCACTTCCAAGGAGAAGTCCTAGATCTTTTGGAAAAGTATCAAATTATCAATCATAAGTCTTCTCCATATAGACCACAAACTAACGGAGTTTGTGGAAGCCGCTAACAAGAACATGAAGAAGAATCTATAAAAGATGATAGAGGGAAATAAGGACTGGCCGAAAAAGTTGCCATGTGCACTTTGGGGGTATCGAACATCGATCAGGATTTCTACCATAGTGACACCGTATGCAGTGGTTTATGGAATGAAAGCAGTTCTGCCCATTAAGCTGGAGATTTTGTCTTTGAGGATAATAACTGAAAGCAGTATTCCTGAGTCAGAATGGCAGAGAAACAAATTTGAAGAACTACTCTTGTTTGACGAAAGGAGGTTTAGGGTGCTATTTCACATCCAAGGATATCAAATAAGGATAGCTCAGGCATTCAACAAGAAGGTTAAGTCCTGAAACTTGAAGGAATGAGATTTGGTCCTTAAAGAGATTAGAGTTGCAGTCTTCGAACCAAGGGGCAAGTTTAAACCTAATTTGGCCGAGCCATATCTTATCAAAACCATGATGTCAGGAGGCACTCCTATTCTTATGGATATAGACGGGAATGTCTTTTCTACACCCATCAACTCAGACCAGCTTAAAAAGTTTTGTCCCAAAGAGAAAACACGTAAAAGGAGAGTGTCAATACTTGAGTGTAACCTAAGTCTCGAACTACGTTATGGCATGATTTCTTTTTTTCGGGATACATAGGCGACTTCTGTTAGAAGTTCGGCCTAAATCTTTGTTTGAAATTTCCATTTTGTAACCATGTCTAAGTAGTTGATCAATACAAAAACTTACTTTGAGTTTTTCAAATAAAATTTATTATTTTGCAAAAATAAAAATCCAAAGAGCAGTTTCAGGAATCACTAGAATTAAAAATGGAGAAACTTTCATTAAGAAGTTTTACCAATTCAGTATTGGTTCCGAAAATAAGAGAGGCTTGCAAGTCCTCATCCTAAAATGGTAAAAAGGAAACAAACAAAATAGTGAGGTACAATGAAGCAAAGTCAAGTTCTTCTCTTTGTATCCTTCATGTCCTGCACTGTGCCCTAACTCTGTCCCAAGCTAAGCCTTGTAGTCCTCAGAAAACCTACTGTCAAACTCTTTACCAACCAGCGTCCTCAATCGAGAAGACCAATCCCGCTGGTACTGATCCAAGAAAGCGGCTCGATGCGTAGAGTTGTACAGATGGCTTATGACAGTGTCAGGTCTGACCTGAGTGTACCCAAACTAACGAAGAATGTAGTATGAATGGTAGAAAGTGGCCAGCTTCAAGCCGACTAGCAGAACCACCGAGTGACCCACTGTGGCAGTAGTCATGAAGGATATCTTCAGCCAGGGGTATAGCCAAGCGATATCCTCCCCAGTCAGAGAGATCAGATAGTCCTTCCAGGTAGCTTTAGTCGAGTAGAGGCGATAAACTTAACAGTGAATAAAGGACTTCACACTAGCTGTCCGATACAGGCTTCTCCAACAGGTTCACCTTCTCCATCTACCAAACTTGAGAGAAACAAAGAAAAAGGAGAGTGGAAAGAAAAAAAATTCGAGAGAAATACAGAAAAAGGAAAGCAGAGAGGAAAAATCAGGGAGAAATACAGAAAAAGGAGAGCTGAGTAGAAAAATCGAGAGAAATATAGAAAATGAAAGTTGAGTGACTACATGCAGCAGGAGAACACTGTCAGCAAAATAAGGGGCACCCTCAGTATGGACTGCATCAAGGCTGACAAGCGTCTCAATAAGGACCAGCGAAACAAGGTTCCGACCCTCGTGGATCTGATAAGACACGTCCACTAAAAAAAGCTGACTTGCCTATCAGAAGGGTCCAAAAGAAAACGAGCCAAAAGATAGATGCAAAGAGCGTAGCGACGCTGAAGCTAGAAAAAGAAATCACCAAGAGATCCCCAAGGCCCAAAGTGGTTTATAATCCGTGCCACATCAATGGACCCGTCATGGGTAATGAGAGAAGCCTCACGTGTAGAACAACCGCAAAACTGCATCAATCGATCTCAAGGACTCAAGAAGGGAGTAGGAACTATGACTTCCTCTTGGGCTAAAATCTGAAGAATGGCAAAAAAGTCCTCTACCATCAGGCACAACTCCTCCTGCCCAAAGCAGAACACATGAATGTCAGGGTCCCACAGTTGCGTTGCCCCTCGCAAAAGATGCCAATTGATCCTATGGTACGTAAGGAGAACAGTGCATCTAGACTGAAGTTGAGAAAGTTGTGCTCGACTGGAGAGAAGTCACCCATCCAAGCCAAAAGAGAGTTGTTGTAGAAGTGAGCCATGGAGAAGGCAAGAAAAATGAAGAATATTTAGAATAGTGGGGTCAGAACCAGTTACCCCTTTTGTAGAGACAAAATGGAGGGAATTACAGAATCTGCTCCAAGGTTTCACGCCAAAAAACTTGTCACAACTGCCCCTTTTTCCTCACGGCCTTCACCTCTAAAAGTCACGGCCCTCATTGACCCTCACGACCGTGAGTTTTAAAACCCCAGGCCGCCAGCTTTTCTTCATGAAAGTACAGACCGCAACTTTCTAAACCCACGGCCGTAACTTTTTTGTGCAAACATTTTGATAGCATGCCCCCCTTTTGCCAACATGCCCCAAACTGTCGTTATGAACTTGTAAGCAACTCATAACATGAAAACAGATTTATAGAGTTAATTTTCAACTCGTAAGTCATACATCATGCATAATAAAGGTCTTGGTAGTCAAAAACAAAAAGATTTTCATGATAAAAAAAATAACTAAAAAGAAATCGCCAAGCAACCATAATAGTCAAAAGTATAAGCCAAGTGCACGAAGGCCCCATCCATCAAAAATAGTGTAAATAAGGAACAATGTATCAGAATAATGTATCAAAATAGTATCCTAGAAGCGACATGAATGAACAGTATATCAAGAGCAGTATAACAGTGTGTGTTAGAGCAGTGTATCAGTGTGGTGAATCAATACAAAATATCATAATGTATGTCGAGGGACGCACAGGCCCAAACAAGAATAGGCACGCATGCTTCCAAGTACGGTGAAATAGAGAAAAGAAGCAGTCAGCGTTGGAGCAGCAACAGGTTAGTCACTCTTGCCGGGTTCGCTTCCTCTAAACCACATAGCCTCCCTGGGATGACTCTTCAGATGTCGACCCAGTCTCCTCCACCTCCTCTGATCTATCGACAGTCTGTGCAACACTTGAAGTCTGAGCCCAGGATAGGGAAGTAGTAGCAGAAGCAAAAGCAGAAACAGAAATCCCCACGAAAGGTACAACCGGTGCAAGTAGGGGAGCAGGTGGTACATGACCCCCATGAGTCCTCGAACCCCTGCCTTAGCCACACTAAAAGAAGAAAAGGGCATATTAGATAAACAGTATGAAATAGAAAGTGCAGAAAGGCAGAATAGAGTAGAATGAGAAGCGTACCACAATAGAGCTACCTCGAAGAACAGAAGGCTCCATGCTCTGAGCCTTGAAAGTGCTGTCCTAGCAGCGAACCAGTACCTTCAGGCCATAGATAAAATGGAGGCACTGATCGCACCACTCTCGAGGCATCTGTTGAGGAAAAGGACACATCAGTACAGTCAGATATGAAAGATAGTACAGAAAGTAGGGAAAGCCGTATGAAAAACAGAAAAGGAAATGAAGGATGTTGTACCTGCTCCACGTTAGAAGGTTGAAGAATCTCCTAGGTCATCGGCTCTCGGATCAGAATCTAATGAAGATTCACATCCGTGAATGTGTTCACCGTCCAGGGCAACTCGGGATGGACAACTCTAGTAGAACCTAGGCAGTAGGAGGACCTCGCACAGTAGCACGGGCGCCCATGGCAGGCATGAACCTTTCTCGGGCAAAGACTCTATAGTCACGATCCTCACCCTCGATCAGTGTAGCAGCGTCGATACTCGTAATGGCACAGATAATGTCAGCTATACGAAGGGAGTTAATCTGGTGCATCCCAGCCGAAGATGTCCTCGAGATACAGAAGTGGTCATACCCCAAGGATTGTCAAATAATACGCTCACCAAGGTACCACTCTCTTTAGAATGGTCCCTACAGCGAGACACGGGTCTGGGCAACCTCTCGGCTCTACATCAGGTCGGTCCCAACTTGTTCCTCCATGCCAACCGAGATATTCCAGCGGACCTGAAGATAAGGAAACATGTCAGCTAGCAGCATATACAAAAAAAGAGAAGATGGGAATAAATAGGAATGTAATGAGCATATCTGGTCAGGAGTGAAGGTGTCCAGAAAGTAACAGTCATCATCAATATCCTTCCCGCCAGGCTTCATACCCCGATATCGTCCGTCCCATCGGAGTGCCTGGGGGATCACAAGGGGGTCATCATAAGAGTTCATCGACTGGTGCATACCTAAAAACTCATAGGCTTAGAGTTGCAGAAGATCAGGGAGAGCATCAGCAAAGTTGGAACAGATATGCAGATATGAAAATAAGAAAGAAAAGCAGGAGAAGAGAACAAAGACATACCTCTGAGATACTCCAGTACTCACCCATGCTCAGGTCAGAGTTTTGGGTGGTAACACTCATGTATCCATAGAGGGTAGCCAAAGCTGCTCCCCCAATCGAATGTGCCAATCAGGTTCACTACCGTCATAGCCGCGAGATAGTGGAGGTGCACCATGTTCTCTAAGTTTGGGAATAAGGTTATCCCGAACATATAGAGAAGGAATGCACATGCATCCCACTCGAAGTGATGGGCCTCTGTGCAGGCAAAGTGCTAAAATGTCTTCTTTAGCCAGCTATATCGTATGCTCACCTTGTCAATGGACGGGGGCACGTGACCATGGAAATGAGTGAGAGCCGCAGGGCTCTAGCAGATGTCTGGATCAAAGGGGATCGGGTTGCCGCCCAACCGAATCCCGGTGATAAGAGCAAAATCCAGAGGCGTCAGGGTGACCTCGAATGTAGGCAGATGGAAGGTGTTGGTGGTGTCCCACCATCTCTTGGTCAGAGTAATAAGAGTGACCCTATCGTTACTGGTCCCCTCCAGTGCAGTAACAAAGCATCCGAAGCCCGCTCGGTCGACAATCTCTCGACAACGAGGTGGCAAAGTCGTGTATCACTCTAGCACGTCAAAGAGCCGCCAAAATCTCGAATACAAAGTCCTGCCTGAAACGAAAAACATAACAAAACAAATCAGTAAACAAAAACAATAACAGGAACAATGAGAAAATCGAAATCAAAATGCGCAACAAGATAACTAAAATAGAATTCTTTAAGTAACGAACAATGATTAACACGACAAATCCACAAAATAAATCCCAAAAAAGCTTAAGGCAGCCCAAGCTTCCCTCAAAATTCATAACCTAAGTTTCAGTTTTCAAAAAAATATAATGCGACTCCCTTTCAATCCAAAATTTGTTTTTGACTATTGAAAGACAATAACGTGATTTAATCCGTTTCAAATTTGAGAACTCCGTTGAAAACTAAATTTGTTTCAAATGAAAATAAGACTCGAAATTGATGACTCACTTCACACAATTTCAAATCAACCTCAACCTCTGAACGTTAGGATCCTAACTCAAATCAAAAGTTTAACCTAAATTTCAAATTCCACTCAAATCTAGTTCATTTCAATTCAAATCAAAACCTAACCCGCCCCAGCACGAGACTTAAATATTAGAGTCCAAAACTACAAGATCCAACAAATTACCCAAACACCATCCGTGTCCAAGACGTGTTATGTTCAAAACTCAAAATTTAACCAAACTTTGACTCAATTTCAAACTCCAACGCAAAACAAGCTCTCGTCTCATTTTAAAATGATTTCCATCTCAAATTCAACTCAAATGAGCCCCATTTTCACGATGTGATCTAACTCAAAAGTCAACAATTAGTTTCCAACTTAATCCAAAACCAAAATCCGAGTTTAACCCCAATTCAAATCCCAAAGTTCTTTTTCAACCCAAGTCCAAGGTTCAAATTCCAAAAATTCTTTTTCAACCCTGATTCAAATCCAAGAGTCCATTTTCAATCAAAGTTCTAAGTCCAATCTAAAGTCCTTTTTTTACTCAAACTTAAAGGTTTGTTCAATTCGAGTTCAAAGTTTGTCCAAATCCAAGTTCAAAGGTTTGTTTAGTCTAAAAATCAAGTTTCGTTTTAATCCATGATTTAAAGTTTCGTGTCATCCAATCTGAAGTTCATTTTAGTCCAAGGGTCAAAGTTTCGCTCCTGATCCAAGTTCAAGGATCCTCTTCCAATCTGAGTCAGGGTTTAACCTAATCAAATTCAAGTCACAAATCCAATATGCAAATTTAATCCGAGTCAAGTGTCCAAATATCGAGTTCAACTTAATTCAATATCAATAAAGATGATGAAACGATAAAGCACAAGTAAACTTTAAATCCACAAAACAAGTAAAAAGTTTAATTTTTGATATACCTCAAGGTTCTTGGCCAAGAGATGATCCTCTTGACGCTGGAGGAGAACCTCGTGCTCCGCAACCACGTCCGGAATAGTAAACTGATTCATAGTTGGTCTTCGTAAGTAGTGGTTGAGCGAGTAATAGGTGCCGGGATCAAAGTATTTTGGCATGCTGCACCCCCTCCCTTCAAAAGCTCGTCACCCGCGCCAACGCGAGTGCCACGCGCAGCGTCACCACCACCCACGCTAACCACATCGCCGCCGCCGGCTCCAATCGCTCCATCCCCTTGTCACCGGCTCTAATCACAACATCCCCTTAGCCGACGGCCACTCCCAAACCACCACCACTTTCACCAACGCCACCTTCATCACCCACAAAACCAAACCCAATGCCCATAATTGTCGAGAAGATGACCAAAATGAAGGAAATGATGAACATCTTCGAAAACTAAGAGAGATAAAAGAGATGAAGAGAGTACAAGAGCAAGAGACCGAGAGAGAGTGAGAGAGATAAGAGAGCCGAGAGAGTGGAGAGAGTCTGTGATTAGTGCAAATGAGTTTTTCGAAACTCCTCTACCCCTTTATTCTGTTATCCGGACCCAAGCAGCCATATTTGAAACACACGGTCGCAATGTTTTTCAAGAGTTGCACACTGCCTGTTAGGGTTAGTATATTGAAAACTATATTTTTAGTATTTAATTTTATTTTAATAAAATTAATTTTTTATTTTATGAGGACATTTATGGGCAATGTATCATTTTTTTAATGTTATACATGAATGTCCGATATTCTATATAGTATTTAATCTGGTGTATAGAGTACGGCTTGCACACAGAAGATCATATTTTAGGTTCTTACAGAATATAAGTTTTATATTTACAGTTTAGATGGAAATAGACATACCATCGGTACGACTGTAGTATAGAGTTTTAGTAGGCCTATCTTGGTAACGGAGAACAGATAATAACGTCGTCTATTGTTTTAACTCTTTGTGCTAATACACTTTGTATGTATTGAACGAGACATTTGAGTTAATTAATTTTATACTGACTATATAAATTAATTCACACCCCCAAGGTTATTATGAATAGTGCTTATCCTCTTAATTCTAAAATAATTATTGATTTGTATATATTTAATATTCATTGTTTTGATTCATTAGAGGATGCCATTTTATATAGGTCTATATTTTCGGTGAGTTAGATAGCGGTATTATTTATATGGCAATTATTAATTATTGATGGAATCCACGTCTAGAAAGATCAGGATTGACGATATCCTCTTAAGGAATCTTATAAGTTTTGACCGGAGCAAACTCTGCAAGTGGATTTGATTATCCGGCGGTTAAATAAGTTAAACTAAAGGGCTTAAGGAAGATTTAGATGCCGTTTAAATTAAATTGTCAGTAATGAAATTTAATTGCCAGCTATCAAAAATCTTAACGTGGAGAGAAAATGTAAGCATTTAATAACAGGAGCTCAATGCTATATGGTCTTGAGAATATGGGTCAGAGTATAATTATAGTTTTATAGTAGTGTGAATTGTAATTTAGTATTTTATGAAAATTACAAAAAATGCTGGTGATTTTCCATAATTACAGATACCGCTATGAGGTTTGCTTAATTGTGAAAACCGCTAATACGTGTCTGTATTCTACTGGAAGTCTTACTAATAATTACTTTTCATGTCCCTTCTGTAGCCTTATAAATATGCGGGTAGCCTGAACCAGTTTTATAACTTGTCTTCTAAGACTAAATCTGTCCTGGTTCTGCTAGTACGAGTTCTTGGAGGATTATAACCCACACTATATTCGAGAACCGTATAAGAAAATACTGTAGAAGATTTGACAAGAGCTTCAACTAGGATTTAAATCGTAGTTGAAGATTCGACCGGTAAAAAAGTAATCTTCTAAATTAACTTTGGATGCATGGGTTTTATTTTGATCGTTCATCGTAAAAAGTCTTTATCTGGAGCCTGTTTTAGCATTTTCCCGTTCGGTTAATTCTTTTCAGATAATCATTTGCAAAAATAAAGATCTTGGCAGTTTTGTCTCCAACAATTGATATCTGAGCCATGTTATTTTTTGTTTTTAGTTATCGAGGCAGATAGTTTTGGAACTGTTGCAAACTTTATTTTATAGGCATTCTAATCCCAATTTTATGATCGTCATTTAATTTTCATGTTTGATTGAATGGTGTGAATGATGATTATTTTTTTTAATCATAGGGGTTGACCGTGATAGATCGAATGTGAGCTTTCGGGATATAAAATCGATGTAGTAGCTAGTTTTTATTTTTAAAATATCTGTTTAGATTATTTAAAAATAGGTTGAACATATCCAAGAACGGGGGCAGCACTGGCGGTGGTTCGAGTTTTTACGGGCCGCGGATCGCAGTAAGTTTTTAATGGTTTTAAACAATTTTTTTGATGATTTTTTTTGCAGTATTTATGAATAAAAAATAGCATAAAAAATAAGTTAAAAATAGTAAGGAAAAATCACCAAAATAGCCCAGTTTCGACGGCTTTGCTAGCGGCAGTTTGGTGGTAGTTTTTATGATTTTTTGGGTCATTTTTGGGACTATTTTTTGGGTAATTTTTTAAACATAAAATTGTAGTAAAATATACCTCAAAATACTATCAAAAACTAGAAAAAAATTGGGCCAAAATCACAACCCAAACAGGTGGCAAATAGGTCGATGACGGTCGCAGATTCTAGGATATTTTTCGACAGTCTTTCGGGCTATTTTGGAGAAATTTTTTTGACGAAAAGATTTTAATTTTAAAAAAATTTCTAATGGTATAAAAGAATGTCGAAAACGGAGTTTTAATGAGGTCGAAATGGCCTCGAGAAGTTGGCGGTTCCAGGCAGCGACGCTGGGGTGCGGCGATAGCAGTTTTGGATAGTTTCTTCGGCAGTTTTTTAGACTATTTTTTAGCATATTTTTTTAAAGAAAAATATTGATTTTCGATAGCTTTCTTTTGATATAAAGTACGTCGAAATTTGAGTTCGAGAAGAGGTCGAAAAAGCCTTAGAAAGTTGGTGGCGCAGTTTTGTGGCAGGCAGCAGCATTTTTTGACGTTCGAGCCATTTTTCGGCCATTTTCTATACTGGTTTTCAGCAGATTTTTTGACAGAAAAATGCCATATTTTGAAACCTTTCCATCGGTATAAAGCTCGTCGGATGAGGCGGCAGAAGCCGCCTAAAGGTGGTGACAAAGTGGTGTCAGCGGTGGCTGGTGATTGCCGGCAACTTTCTCTCTCCCGGGGCAAATTTTGATATATATTTTTATATATACGAGACTGATATGATATATATTGATATATCAAATAGTATCAGGACACATGAATCAGAGATAAAAAAAGATTATTACAGCTTATCCTCTTCAGGAGACTGAAACGTTTCAGTGTTTCACTTGAATCATAAAATGGGGATATATATATAAACTGTGTGGATGATTGCATATCTGTTTTATTTATCCTATTAATTTAATTAATTTAAAAATTCAATTTTAATTAAAATATTTTGTAATGAAAAATTAAATTAAAATTTTTAATTAATTAATTTTAATTAAATAGAAAAACTTAATATTTTTTTTACAAAATATTACATTTAAGATGATTTTTTTCATAAGATCAGATATCTTGAAAAAACGTAGAAATTAATTTTAGATTTTGAATTAATTAAATAGAAAAATATTTAATCGAAATAAATTATTATTTTTTAAAAAATGTGGAACAAAAAATAAAATAAATAAATACATTTAATTACTACCTTAGCTGAAAAGCTGAAGAAAAAATCGTACATTTATTAAATTTTATTTGTTACGTATTTAAACACGAAAAGATAATTTGATAAATCAGAATCTTTAAAATCGTGTATACGAAAAGATTTTTAATTCTTTCAGATCGTGTGGTTTTCGAAATTAATAAATTTATTTTAATTAAACGGAATTTTATAATCCTAAAAAATATTTTAAAAATCTAAGTGAAAGAGAAAATTTATTCACAGATAAATCCCGCGGTCTCCATCACCAGTTTGTAAGCGATGCAATTAAACTCTACATGTAGGCAGTAAGGCCTTCCTCCTCAACGGACAGATTAATTACGGTATCACCAGTACAAACCTCCTTTAGAGATAATTCTGGATAATTGTTAGTGTGGATCACTTCTTCATCTTAAGGGTTCATTGCGAAGCGATTAATTTAGAATTAGGTAATTGTTAACACTTAGCAGTATATAATAGTATCCTCTCCATCTAAGTCACTACTATTATATACCGAACTGAAACTATATCAGATATTTAATTTTACTTAGCAGGATCAGTTGCCTAGATAGTAAAATTAAAAAGAGTTGGCCTGCCTGTTCTTATGAAGGATAGTAGACGACTTCCCATCGAAGCATACTATTTTCAGGTTTCCAGGCTGCTGGCGAATTAATTTGAAAATGGTAGAGGGAACCAAATTAAAATAAATTCAAAATTTTGCTCATCATAATTAATGATTTTTTTTAATTATGTAATTTTCAAGATTAAAATGGGTTTCAACCCACTCGCTTTAATACTCAAAGAAAACAAACTAACGGGGCTGATTTTTGTTGATTGAAAATGTAACTTGGATATAGCTTTAACTACAAATGGTATTCTTTCAATACTAGAAACTGTGTTTGTTTCTGAAAAAGGCTCTTTCTCTAGGCCGAAAAGTAGGAAGAAGAAAAATGTTCAGGAACAGGGCAACACGATTTTCAAGGTAAATAGTGGACCACAGACTGGTGTGAAAAAGCCAAAAGGAATATGTTTTCATTACAACCAGACTCGGCACTAGAAAAAGTTATGTCAAGTATTTCTCAAAAGGCAGAACAAATTGGATAATTTATGTTCACTAATTGTAAAAAATGTTTAGCGATGTTATTTATCAGTACCTGGTGTGTAGATATGGAAGCCACTAATCATGTCTGCAATTTATTGCAAGGGTTTCAAAAAATCCGACAACTTAGTGATGGAGAGATTTACCTGCATATGGGCAATAATACAAAGGTAACAGCAGTTGTAGTAGGAGATGTGACTCTTAGTTTTAGTAGAAATTGGATTTTAATATTGAGAGATTGTCTTTATATACTTGCCATTAGAAGGAACTTAGTTTCTGTTTCTGGATTGGCTAAAGACGGATATTTGATTTATTTTAATAACTCTGTGATTATTAAGGATAATAAACGGATTATCTGTTCTTATACATTAGTGGATGATTTTTTTTATTATTACTCTAATTTTTCCTATACTTTAACTGACTGAAATGAATAACACATCTAATTTACTATATAAGAGAAAGTTTCCTTCTTTAATGAACCAAACGTTTCTGTGACACTTACACTTGGGTCATATTAATCTAAAAAGGATAAACAAACTGGTAGCAGATGGACATTTGAGTTCATTGAAAGTGAACACACTTTCAGTCTGAAATTTCTGCTTAGAAGGTAAAATGACCAAGAGGCCCTTTCCTGCCAAAGGCTATAGATCTAAAGAACCGTTAGAGCTGGTTCATTCTAATGTGTGTGGTCCTATGACAATTCGGGCCAGATGTGGCTTTGAGTACTTCATCAATTTCATTGATGACTACTCAAGGTATAGGTACATTTACCTGATGCACCGTAAGGCTGAATGTTTTGAGAAATTCAAAGAATTCAAAGCGGAGGCGGAGAAGTGTCTGGATAAAAGTATTAAATCACTACTTGTCATCAGAGGAGATTGCATCCCAGTTGACTACACTTGGCACTCCATAGTAGAATGGTATAACAGAAAGAAACAATAGGACTTTTATAGAAATGGTAAGGTCCATGATGAGTTATTCAGGTTTACTTGATTCGTTTTGGGGACTTGCTTTAGAGACAGCGGCTTACATTCTGAATTTGATACATTCTAAGTCAGTACCTTCTACTCACACAGAATTGTGGACCGAGTGTAAGCCAAGTCTAAAATACATTTGAATTTGGCGGTATCCAGCACATGTGCTGAAAGGGAATGCGGGTAAGTTAGAACCGATGACAGAAGTCTGTTTCTTTATAGGGTATCACAAGGGAACGAAGGGTGGTCTATTTTATAATCCTAAGGATCGTAAGGTCATTGTTAGCACCAATGTCCGATTCTTGAAAAAGGATTATATTATGGATCATAGGCCCAAAAGCAATATTATTTTGGAAGAACTGAGAGAAAATGCCAGTAGAATAGTAGAACAAGTCACTGATATCCCATTATCTCGTCGTAGTGGGAGGATTATCGGGACATGTGCAAATCAAGAACAGGATACTGATGCACATGGTTCTGATTCTGCATAACGTGTTACTACTAGTACACAGACACAGGTAGTGCCTCATCGTAGTAAGAGAGTTGTTCATCAACCCGATCAGTATACGTTCTTGGGAGAGTTATTTGATAAGATCCCGGCAGAACTAGATACCGAGCTCTGTAACTACAATGAAGCACTTCAAGATAAAGATGCAGATCTTTGGCAAATGGCTATGAATTCAGAGATGAAATTTATGTATTCTAATCAGGTCTGGGAACTTGTAGAACCACCCGAAGAGATAAAATTCATTGCATGCAAGTGGATCTACAAGAGGAAGTGAGGACCAGACAGGAAGGTTGAAACCTTTAAGTTAGGCTTGTTGCTAAATGGTTCACTTAGAAAGAAATGATCGTTTATGAGAAAACCTTTTTGCCGGTAACCATGCTTAAGTCTATCCAGATTCTCTTATCCATTACTGCTCATTTCGATTACAAAATTTGACAAATGGACATCAAAATAGCTTTTCTTAATAGAAGTCTTCATGAGTGTATCTATATAATACAACTAGACGGATTTATTACAAAGGGCCAGGAACACATGTTATGTAAGCTTAAGAGATCTATTTATGGACTTAAGCAGGCATCAAGGTCTTGAAACACTCAATTTGATCAAGCCATTAAGTTTTATGATTTTGATCAGA
>JAULJZ010192817.1:0-20721 GCA_032270985.1 Heliamphora pulchella | reverse complement strand
GTTTCAGACTTGCGGTGAAGTAGGTAAACGTATCCATACCTAGAGTAATCGTCAATAAAAGTGATGAAATACTCATACCCACCTCTTGCCTAAATGTTTATGGGACCACATAAATCAGAGTGAACTAATCCCAACACTTCTTTGAGTCTAAGTCCCTTGGCCGTAAACGGCTTCTTAGTCAAAATACTATTACAACTCTTTACATAATTTATGAAAAAATTATATTCCATAAACCACAAAATTATGTTTCATAAACCACTACCGCCTCAGAACCACCACAACCACTCTCACCCCAACCACCACCTCTCTAGACCCTTGACTTTGGTCTTGGACATTTGAACCTCAAATCTTTGGACCTTTGTATTCTCAACCATTAACCTTGACCCTAGATCCCAATCCTTGAATCCTCAACTTTGGTCCCAAGACCTTGGACCCTAACTCTTACCCAATAATGATGCTGAGCACTCGACCTTGGATCTCAATTCCAACCCCATACTCTCAAATTTTCAGACCATCCACTCCCAAACTCCAGACCTTGAACCCTGAACCTTGGCCCCCAAACTTGAACCTGACCTTGTCCCCCAACTCCCAAACTCCTGACTTTAAGCCTTGACTCTTAGACCTAAACCTTAGACCTCGACCCTTGACCTTGGACCTCGATTTTGGACCTTTAACCTCGATCGTAAACCTGGATCCTAAACCTCGAATCTCGCCTTTCAGACCTTAACCTCCTGATTCTTGGATCCTTGACCCTTAGCCTCCCAAACCCTCGACACCTCGAACCCTTGAATCCTAGACATGGACCTCAAATTTTTGACCTCTGAACCTCGACACCCTAGACCCTGGACCCCCCAAATTCCAACCCCCGACCTCTCGAACACCCAACCTATCGGGCCCTCGACACCATAGACCCCGAATCCTCGACTCCCGAATGTTGAACCTTCAACCCCCGAATCTTTGATCTCCAAACCCCAAATCCCAACACATTGAACTCTCGACCCCTGAATCCCTGAACATTCGACCCCCTCCACCACTACTTTCTCCTCTAGCATCACCACTACTACTATCAAGACCGTTACGACCACCTCATATAGAATTGTAATTTTGTAAAAGAAATAAATATTGTATTTTTGTAATGTTCCTATGCATATTATTTCCTTTTAAGAATCAAGGAATTTAATTTTTACATTTGATTCCTCCGTATCACCAAATATTGGGATAAAAAATACTATTCTCGCCTCATTTCATTCTATACTTATTTCGTACTTATTCCATTCTCAATTCCATTTTTATTGAACATCATTCCATTCTCAATTCCGTTCCTATTAAACATCATTTCAATAAGTTAAACACTATCACATGCTGATATCACTTATTAGCAAGCTAGCTTTATTACGCAATGTACTCATGTCAGAAGACCTAGTGATTTTTCTGTGGCTGACTCGTGTGTAAAATAGCAAGCTAAAGCGATCACAGAGCATCACGTACGACGGCACACTATTTCAAGATTTTTATCCCTCTTTCAAACTTTAATTCTTCCACTATACCACCACATGGTCCAATTTGTGGAGTGATGTCTATAGAAAGGGGAAAAAAGACCGAAAATTAAATTTAGCCCTTTTATTCTTTCTCTTTATTTCTTCCTTTTCCAGCATAAATCTTTCATTAAAATGTAGTTTGATCATGGATTTGCAGAGTGATTTATGTACGAAAAGGGGAAAAAAAGAAATCAAAAAATTAACTTAGCTCTTCTTTATTTTTTCCTTTTCTAGTGTAAATCACAAAAAAAAACTTGCCCTTAATTCCATGTATTAACAAAAAACATTTTTAGTAGCGGAAACTATCTAACAAGAAAGGTTGAGTGAACTAGTTGTGGTATCTAATTAAAAAATATAGTACATAATGTAGATTTTACAAGCTTAATTAATAATTTGTAGGTAAAAAATTTTCAAATGTAATATTTACGTAGAATTTTGTTCCAAATGGTTTGAATTTTTTTTAAAAAAAACTGGATTAAAAATTACTACTATATATGTTTAACTAGCGTCGACCCGTGCTATGCACGAGATAAAAGAAATTTGGATAAATTACATTAATAATGTAATAATATATATTAATTATTTAAAAACAATTAAATAAATAAAGATACATATTCTCAAAGTGCAAAATAACTTTATCTTACATTAAAACTAACAAATAAATAGGAATGTTTTAATCAAATTGCAAATAATATGTATAAAAAAAAAGGACCATATAATATGTTGTCTCCACACAAATTTTATGCATCACCTGCAGAAATAAAAGTTGTTATGGTTAATTTATTATTCTCAATATATAGATGGGAAAAAAAAATGAATCCACTATGAATAGATTCTTATTTAGTTTCTGTCATCAGAATCACGTCCTTGCTCCTGGTTTTGTTGTTGTTCCTCTTATTATCATCAGAATCCCTCATGCTATAAATAAAAAGAAAACATATTTATGTTTAATATGTTTTAATATTTATTTTTTAGTTTGTATCTTAGCAAAGGTTACAAAAACTATATTCAATGTTAGATTTTTAACATATAATGAATAACATGATTTGTCAAAGAAATAAAAATAACTTGTAATTACAAAAACAAAGATAATATATTTAAAAGAAAAAAATGATTTTTCAAAATATTAAAAATAAGTTTTTGTCTTAGTTTTCATCCAATGCATTGAATAATATTGTTGAGTGGTGAAGAAAAACTACGGTTATGGGTTGACCGCTCGAGCGGCATTGAGTCCGCTCGAGCGAGCTAGCACGATGTTGGTCTTGGGCTAGGGACAGCTCGAGCAATCAGTAGTCAGCTCGAGTGGGATTGTATGCCAAGGAGTCTTAGGTTAGTAACCGATCGAGCGGACCCGTCGCGAAATATTTTTTTAGCGTGGTGGCTAGGGTTATGTTTTAATTCCTGGGGCTTGTTCATTAACTGCGTATTGTTATGCTTTAGTCTAGAGAGACTAAAAGAAGGTCAAGAACATCATCTCTCTTTATAATCCTTCAATTAATACATTGAAGTGTGATCCCGTAGACGTAAGCATGCCTTGCCGAATCACGTAAATCTTCTATGTGATCCCGTGATTGTTTATTTTCTTTCTTCTTCTTCATCATTCTGTAGTTTGTGCATTCGTGGTTGATCTTGGGTGGAATTAATGATCGTGTTCTAATCCCCAACAACTGGTATTCGAGCTCCGGGTTAGGAGATTGACGAATACATATGGCAGAAGAAGGAAGATCGACAAGAATCGAGAAGTTCGATTGGGACACCCCATCCTTCAGGCACATCGGAACATACATAAATATAAATAAAGGGATATTCTAGCCATTCATTCATATTTATATACTTTAAACATTACAAAGGAATTTAAACTGATTAAAAGTACATAACGATTACAGTTTTACCAAAGATTTTCGAATATTACAAGAGTTGTAGGAAAACTGAACAAAAGAACAAAAATAGAGGTCTCGAATGCTCATAATACATCAGCGGGGTCCACATGCTCCTGGAAGCCACCCTGTTCTTCGAATTCTTTTTCTCCCTCTAGGACGACTTCTTCCAAGTACTCCTCCTCACCGGTGGCACGAATGCTATGAGCCAAAACTCAGTAGAAAAACACTCTAAACCTTCTAACCAATCTCACGACACAAAATTTACCACAACGCATACCATGTAACACTTTAGCACACATTAAAGTCAGGAAGATAGACAAATTTATAACAAAGTAGTAGATAAGTCAATAAACATGCATATGAGATGCCGTATCTGTTAGGGTTAATATACTGAAAAATCATATTTTTAATATTTAATTTTATTTTAATAAAATTAATTTTTTATTTTATGAGAATTTTTATGAGCAATGTATGCATATTATTTCTTTGTTATGCATGGATATCCAAAATTCTGAATAGTATTTAATCTGGTGTGTAGAGTACGGTTTATACACAGAAAATCAGATTTTAGGTTCTTACAGAATATAAGTTTTATGTTCGCAGTTTAGATGGAAATGGACATACCATTAGTACGACTGTGGCACAGAGTTTTAGTAGACCTGTCTTGATTATGGAGAATAGATAATAGTATCGTCTATTGTTCCGACTCTCTGTGCTAGTACACTTGGTGTGTATTGAACGGGAACATTTAGGGTAATTAATTTTATACTGACTATATAAATTAATTCACACTCTACAGTTATTATGAATAGTACTTATTCTCTTAATCCTAAAATAAATATTAATTTGCATATATTTAATATTCGTTATTTTGATTAATTAGATGGTACGATCTTATATAGGTCTATATTCCCGATGAGTTGAATAGCGGTATTATTCATATAAAAAATATTAATTATTGACAGAATCCACGTCCCGAAAGATCAGGATTGACGATTCCCCCTTAAGGAAGCTTATAAGTTTTGATTAGGCCAAACTCTGCAGATGAATTTGATTATCCAGTGGCCAGATAAGTTAAGCGGAAGAGCTTAAGGAATATCAAGATGCCGATTAAATTAAATTATCAGTAATTAAATTTAATTTATAGGTATCGAGAATCTTAACGTGGGGAGAAATGGTAAGTATTTAATAACAGGAGCTCAATGAAAAAAAGTCTTGAGATTATAAGTCAGAGTGCAATTATAATTCTTTAGTGGTGTGAACTGTAATTCAGTGTTTTATGAAAATTATAGAAACTGCTGCTGTCTTTCCATAATTGCAGAAACTGCTGGTAGGTGTCTGTGTTTCACTAGAAGTCTAACTCATAATTACTCTCCAGGTCCCTACTGTAACCCTATACATATGCGGGTAGGCTGAACCAGTTTTATATCATATCATAATTTATCTTTCAAGACTAAAGATATCTGAGTTCTGCCGGTACGAGTTCTCGATAGTCTGTAGCCCACACTATGTTCGAGAATCGCGTAAGGGAATACATTAGAAGATCTTACAGGAGTTTCAACTCGGAATCAAATCGTGGTTGAAGAATCGATCGACAAAAGGTATTCTTCTAAATTAACTTTGGTTGCACGGGTTTTATTTTGATTGTTCGACGTTAAAATTTTTATCTAGAGCCCATTTTGGCGATTGCCCGTCCAGTTAATTTTTTTTCATTAATCATTTGCAAAAACAAAGATCTTGGCAGTCTTGCCTCCAACAATTGGTATCAGAGCCATTTTATTTTTTGTTTTCAGTTATCGGGACCGGGTAGTTTTAGAACTGTTGCTAACTTTGTTTTGTAGGCGTTCTAAATTCTGATTTTATGATCATATTTTATTTTCATGTTTGATTGAATGGGTGGATGATAATTTAATTTAATTTTTTTTAATCACGAGAGTTGATCGTGGTAGATTGATTTTGAACTCTATAGAGGCATAAGATCAATGTAAAATTTGTTGTTGTTCGGTTTCTAGTTTTTTTTATTTTATGTAATAAAAAAATGAAGAACAATCGAAGAACAGCAGCCGCAGCAGCTATAAACCAACAGCTGCCGCAGTAGGCAAACGCTGCCTTAGGAAGCGGTGCAAAAGCTGTTTCACAAGCAGCAATTTTTCCCAAACAGTCCAGTAGCAGGTCCCAAAGAAAAAAGTTGGTTTCCAACTCTGTGGCGCAAACAGTTTCCATGCATCTTCAGAGCACTGTTTCGGTGCTAGGCGCCAACACGCAGTAGCATTGATTTCCAAAATCCAGCCGCCAGTTTCCATCTCAGCACTGTTTCTTAATTCGGTTTTTTTTTTCAAACAAAGAAGAAAATTCGAAACAGCAGCAACGCTGTTTTCCAAAAAGCAAACACAGGCGCAAACAGCGGATTCCAAGCAAACTATTTCGGTGGAAATTCTTAAACACAGCAGCGGTTGGAGCGGCACAATTCCAGATTGTTTCAGTGAATTGGGATTATCCTGAAATCATTATCATGTAATTGGGATCACATGATTTTGGTCTTGTGATCCTGATCCATGGATATTTGATGGATTATTGCATTCTCCTAATTACACTTGAAAACCGCACAAAATAGGCAGCGTGAAGCAACTGGTGGTTCAGTTTTGGTTTGTTTTGGCTTATAGTGGTTGAGTTTTACAGGAGTTCTGTAGGTTACAAGATTGAAAGTTTATTGTAGCTTATCTTTCAAAACAGGAGACTGAAACTCTTTAGAGTTTTAAATAAATCATAAAACTAGGATATTTTTATCTTGCATTTAATTTTTTTTTTATATTAACTGCGTGAATGATAAATATTGGTTTTATTTATCTTATTAATTTTATTAATTTAAAATTTCAATTTTAATTAAAATAGTTTGTAATGAAAAATTAAATTAAATTTTTTAATTAATTAAATAGAAAAACTGTGAGATCCTGACGCGTTTTCTTTTTCGTCATTTTTGGACGCGCGTTACGTGTTTTTGTTTGAGTATGTTTTTATTGCTTTTAATGCATGTTCAGACTTAGATATGCAAACGAGGTAGGTTCCCGGGGCCGTGGGCCATTGTGGCGCGAATTTTAAAATTTCAAAAAAAAAAATATTTTAGAGTCTTATAAATATTTGGAGTTAGATATTTTCATAAAGATATTTTTTAAAACTTCTTCAACAAGCTTCTTGTTTTCTCTCTGCCTTCTCTCTAAGTTCTCGGTTGCCCGAGGCTTGATTTTTGACGATTAGACTGTCGATCCTTGTTATTGGCGACGTGGTCTACGCGTTCATCCGGACGGAATTCCATTCCGGTGAAGCTCGATTTTACACGAGGATCGAGACGTCGAGTTTTATACTCATCGAGGTAAGACTCTAGACTTGTATATTTTATAAGAATGCTATTTGTAATCGGGCGTGTTTTTACCAATCGAATAGCTGTAGATTTGATTTTTTTGTAAAAGTTAGGTTTTGGGTTTAAAACCAATTTTGTGTCGATTTCGGTGGATGAAATCGTGTTTCGAGAGTTTCTTTCGTGGTCTTGGTGTTAGGTCTAGACGTGTGGATGTCTGAGGATGTTGGACGGGAGTTTGGAGGCTTCGATTCGGGGTTTGGAGGGCCAAACCCGTAGCTCAAAAATCGTTTTCACCTGAATTCGGTCGATTGGATCGTGAGGTTCAGTTGACTGGACCTGGGTTCTTGAGTTCGGTCGACTGGACCGTGGGGTTCAGTCGACTGGACAGTGTTTTGAGGCATTTTGGTGAGAATTCCAGTGTGTTGTTCAGTCGACTGAGGGATTGGGTCAGTCGACTGAACTTCTGGGCAGTGTGATGGTGGTTCGGTGGTTAGGTTTTGGTTTTCAATTGGCGTCCTATGGTATTCAATTGATTAATTTATGGGAATTAGTTTACTCAAATACCTGTAGATTCCTTTTGGGGTTCGGTTGATCGTGTTGTGGTTTGGGGGTTGTGTTGTGGCCTCAGGTGTTTCGTTTAGATGCCATCCTTGGGTTGACGTGCATGGTTAGATTTTGGGAGTTGTGGCATGGTTGTGTGCGTGTTGGTTATGTTCGCGACGTGTAGATTCGTGGTTCGATTTTAAGGTTTGGTTTTGGTGAGAATCGATTTGAGGGAGATCCGGGTGTTGATCTCCGCATTAGGTGTTGGTTGTCCCGGTGTGTGGACGGGTCCCTGTTGTGGATGGATCGTTCGGGTATCGAATGACGGGTGTGTGGCATGTGATGTCGTGCCGGGTTATGTGACGGGTGGTGTCATGCTATGAGGTTATATGGCTATGTGCGTTTATATCTGGTTATGTGTATTTATAACTCTAGTTTATTTATGTACGAAACATGTGGGTGGATTACCATATTTTGGCATTGTATGTGAAACGTCGTGGTCATACGTGATCTTCTGTTTATAGAACTATGATTAGTTTTATTCTCATATGTTGTAGGACGGGTATGTGGTCCTATGTGGTCCTTATGATCGTGAATAGTTTTTATATGCACGTGTTACATTCTATCTATGGAGGGCGGATAATGGCCCCATGGTGAAAGTTTGTAATGTTGCATATGAAGGGCGAATAATGGTCCTACGGTGAAAGTCCGTAAAGATATCTGTTGACCCTGGTCGACAAAGCATAGTGGGGTGGATAAGGGTCATTCGGTGAAAGTTCGAGAAGATATGTGAAATAAATGTGATCGATCTGTGGTTAAGGCTCGAGAGAGTCGATGTTTATGTGTATCTGCTGTTAGGGCTCGGGAGAGAGTTGATGTTAGTGTATACGTTGTGGGTGTGTTGCATTTATGGCTCGTAGAAGTCAATTTTTGCCTGTGTGGCATACTACTATATGTATCATAGATGGCATGTATTGCATATTGGGACAAACAGATCAATTTTTTTAAAATTATATTATCGGCCTACGGAAGTCGAAATACTATATTATCAGCCTACGGGAGTCGTAATACTGGAATCATTTTGAAGGCTCTGCTGAGTCAAAAAATGGTTTTTATCCTCGCTTTTCCATTGCTTGTGAAAATTGTTTTAATGGCTCTTATGAGTTGTGAACTAAAATCATTTTCAAACTGTTTTCAAGGCTTGAAAGAGAGTCTAAACTTCCACTTGGATTTCTTAGCATGTTTTGTTTATACTGCATGCCTGTCTAGTTTCTGCTGAGCCTTGGCTCACGGTGTGGAATTTATTTTTCTTTAGGTACCGGTCACACAGGTTGATCTGGAGGTACTGGAGACGTGGAAGAGTTATAGTCTTCTTTTTTGTTTCTATCTATATCATGTATGCTTAATACATGTTTCTCGACGTTGAAGCCTTGTAATGTATGCTGTTTGGCGTTTATATACATTGCATGTATGTTTATTGTGAGAGTGTATTCTCGATTTGGTGCTATTCTTGGTTATTTTTGGGTATTTCACGTGGCCCGGAGTTTGGGGCGTGACAGCTTGGTATCAGAGCTCTAGGTTAGAATACCTAAGACCCGTGGAAAGAGGTTACATCACCGTGTGAGGTTGATTGCATGTGCTTGACTGTATGTGTTGAGATACTTTGATAACATGTACGTGTTAGCATGTTAACCATGAGGATGTTGTGTATATGTGAGCATGGGGGTTGAACTGTGGGATTGATTAGTCCTGCCTTTGGGCGTTTGGATTAACAAACTTGGGGGTCAAGTCAGAAACGCGTTTAGCTGACGTGATTTTTAGTAGGAAATCTTAGTAGGTTATCCAGATTGACGCATCATTCTTGTCGGTTCTCCTCGGTTTGTGTGGTTGTTTAACATGAACCTATGTGGCTATGTGTTAGCATGCTAGGTGTTTAGTGTTTATGTTCATGCGATGTGCTGTGTCTTATGTATTGTTTTGCTTTCATATAGACGTGGTGTCGGTGAGGAGAGGGTAAGATTGTGGTCGAGGCCGTGGTTGTGCTGTTGGCCAAGGGGATATTCCTATCCCTGATGCTGGGGATGCAATGCTCCCCTCAGACCGATGGACATGACGGAGTTGTTGCGTGTGCTGGTTGGCTCTATCCAGCAGCTGGTTGAGACCTCTAGAGGTGAGGTTGTTAGGGGGAGAGTGCCTGAGGCAAGGGCTACAGTGGCGATGCAGGAGTTTAGGCGCATGGATCCATCTACCTTTGCCGGAGATCCTGATTCTATTGTGGTGACTGAGTGGTGGAAGCTGGTGACGCGGATCCTCGACACGTTGCAGATCGTGGAGGATGAGTTACGGGTTTCATTTTCCACCTTTCAGTTAAGGGGCGCTACTCATCAGTGGTGGAGATATGCCAGGACGACTGTGGGAGTCATGTGGGCGGCCTGTACAGGTGTATTTCTGGAGAAATACTTCCCGGCATCGAAGCGGGACTTGTACAGGGAGGAGTTCTAGAATGTTACCCAGGGGGCATGGATGTTATGCAGTACGAAGCTAGGTTTACATGTTTATCTTGGTTTGCACCGGAGTTAGTGAGTACAGAAGAGCTACGATCGATGAGGTTTAAGCGGGGCTTGAGGCCGGCGATCAGGGAGCGTGTGGTCGCAATGGGATTTCGTGTGTTCACAAAGCTGGTGGAGCTAGGGTGGAGAACACTATAACTGAGATTCGAGCTTCCAGGGAGGCCCGGACATCATAGGGTGGTACCAAGGCACAGACAGGTGGGAGTTCCAACAAGAGGCAGACGTCTTCTGGTACTAGCTTTCATCCATCTGGATTACCACAGTAGTTCTTTGCGCCAACACTGTCAGTGGCTTCATCTGGGAGGCCAGAGCAGAGGGAGTTGAGGTGTTATCGGTGTGAACAACCGGAGCATCGTGTGTCAGATTTCCCGCAGTTGAGACCGCATCAGGATTCACAGTTGAGGTAGTCCCAGAGTCCCATACTGGAGCAGTCACAGGGGGGAGGCCCGTCGATTTGTTTTGGATGTGGTCAGACTGGACACATCGGCAGGACTTGTCCCCAGAGGGAGGATACGCCGAGCATGGCGGGCACACCAGAGGGTTCATTTGTACAGGATCGACAGTGATATTCAACAGTACAGACTTCTCGGGTGATAGATAGGAGAACTTCAGTTCAGTCGGTGCAGCAACGGACAGCGCCGAGTTCTGGTGGACAGGCCAGAGTGGGATTGCCCTAAGTGTATTCTCTTATGGTTCCTGGTTCTTTGATGGCACCAGCCTTGCCGGATGATGCAGATCTGCCTTCATCGAGCAAAGGTACTTTCTGAGTCTGCAAACTTTGGGCCAGTTTCTTTGTTGCATCTGTTTGGGAGTTGGTGATGGATTCCGTGGGTGGTGTGCTATGTTGAGGCAGCAGTTGGTGATGATGTGAGGTTGGGGTGAGTTGTAGATCCCGTGTCTTTGAGATAGTTGGCCATTTTTTAGAATGCCTGTCCTTGTCTGACTATCTCTTAGGAATGGTTTGGCTAACCATCTCGTATGCTTGTGTCGATTGCGATCGACGGTTGGTTGTTTTGACCTTGAGTTCAATTTCGAGGGCAAAATTCCTATAAGGGGGTAGAGTTGTGAGATCTTGACTCGTTTACATTTTTAGCGTTTTCAAACGCGCGTTACGTGTTTTTATTTGAGCATATTTTTATTGCTTTTGATGCATGATTGGGCTTAGATATGCAAGCGGGGTAGGTTCTCGGGCCTGTAGGCCGTTGTGGCGCGAATTTCAAAATTTAAAAAAAAAGATATTTTGGAGGCCTATAAATATCTAGAGTTAGATATTTTTATAAGATATTTTCCAGAACTTCTCCAACAAGCTTCATGTTTTCTCTCTGCCTTCTCTCTAAGTTCTCGGGGGCCCGGGGCTCAATTTTTTACGATTAGACTACCGATCCTTGTTATTGGCGTCGTGGTCTACGCGTTCATCCGGACGGAATTCAATTCCGGCAAAGCTCAGTTTTGCACGTGGATCGAAACGTCAAGTTTTTAACTCACCGAGTTAGGATTCTAGACTTATATATTTTATAAGGGTGCTATGTGTAATTAGGTGTATTTTTACCAATCGGATAGCTGTAGATCTGATTTTCTGTAAAAGTTAGGTTTTGGGTTTAAAACCGATTTTGTGTCAATTTTGTGGATGAAATCGTGTTTCAAGAGTTTCTTTCGTGGTACTGGTGTTAGGCCTAGATGTGTGGATGTCTGAGGATGTTAGACGGGAGTTTGGAGGCAACGATTCGCGATTTGGAGGGCCAAACCCATAGCTCAAAAATGGTTTTTGCTTAAGTTTGGTCGACTGGATTGTGAGGTTCGGTCGACTGAACCTGGGTTCTTGAGTTCAATCGACTGGACCATGGGGTTCGGTCGACTGGACAGTGTTTTGAGGCATTTTGGCGAGAATTTCAATGTGTTGTTCAGTCGACTGGGGGCTTGGGTCAGTCGACTGAACTTCTGGGCAATGTGATAGGGGTTCGGTGGTTGGGTTTTGGTTTTCGATTGGCGTCCTATGGTATTCAATTGATTAATTTATGGGAATTAGTTGATTCAAATACCTATGGATTCCTTTTGGGGTTCAGTTGATCGTGTGGTGGTTTGGGGGTCGTGTTGATCCTTGGGTTGACGTGCATGGTTAGATTTTGGGAGTTGTGGCATGGTTGTGTGCGTGTTGGTTATGTTCGGGACGTGTAGGTCCGTGGTTCAATTTTTAGGTTTGGTTATGGTGAGAATCGATTTGAGGGAGGTTCGGGTGTTGATTTCCGCGTTAGATGCTGGTTGTCCCGGTGTGTGGACGGGTCTCAGTTGTGGATGGGTCGTTTGGGTATTGAATGACGGGTGTGTTGCATGTGATGTCGTGTCGGGTTATGTGACGGGTGGTGTCATGCTGTGAGGTTATATGGCTATGTGCGTTTATATCTTGTTATGTGTATTTATAACTCTAGTTTATTTATATACGAAACATGTGGGTGGATTACCTTGTTTTGGCGTTGTATGTGAAACGTCGGGGTCATACGTGATCTTTTGTTTATAGAACTACGATTATTTTTATTCTCATATGTTGTAGGACGGGTATGTGGTCCCTGTGATCGTGAATGATTTTTATATGCATGTGTTGCATTGTATATATGGAGGGCGGATAATGGCCCCATGGTGAAAGTCCGTAAAGTTGCATATGAAGGGCGGATAATGGTCCTACGGTGAAAGCCCGTAAAGATATCTGTTGACCCTAGTCGACAAAGCATAGTGGGGCGGATAAGGGTCCGTCGGTGAAAGTCCGAGAGGATATGTGAAATATATGTGATCGATTTGTGGTCAGGGCTCGAGAGAGTTGATGTTTATGTGCATCTGCTGTTAGGGCTCGGGAGAGAGTTGATGTTTGTGATACGTTGTGGGCTCAGGGGAGAGTCAGTTTAATTCTGTCTGTGTTGCATTCTTAGCTCGTAGGAGTCGATCTTTGCCTATGTGGCATACTACTATATGTATCATGGATTGCATGTATTGCATATTGGGATGGATAGACCAATTTTCTTAAAACTGTATTATCGGTCTACGGGAGTCGAAATACTATATTATCGGCCAACGGGATTCGTAATACTGGAATCGTTTTCAAGGCTCTGTTGAGTTAAAAAATAGTTTTTATCCTCGCTTTCCCTTGCTTGTGAAAATTGTTTTAATGGCTCTTGTGAGTCATGAACTAAAACCGTTTTCAAACTGTTTTCAAGGCTTGATAGTGAGTCTAAACTTGCACTTAGATTTCTTAGCATGTTTTGTTTATACTGTATACCTGTCTAGTTTCTACTGAGCCTTGGTTCACGGTGTGGGATTTATTTTCTTCAGGTACTGGTCACGCAGGTTGATCGGAGGAGCTGGAGAGGTGGAAGAGTTATCGTCTTCTTTTTTGTTTCTATCTGTATCATGTATGCTTCATACATGTTTCTCGACGTTGTAGCCTTGTAATGTATGTCGTTTGGCTTTTATATACAATGCATGTATGTTTATTGTGAGAGTGTATTCTCGGTTGAGTGCTATTCTTGGTTGTTTTTTGGTGTTTCACGTGGCCCGGAGTTTGGGCCGTGACAAAAACGTTAGATATTTTATTTTTTACAAAATATCACGTGTAAAGATGACTTTTTTTTAAAATCAGATATCTTAGAAAATGTGGGAATTAATTCTAAATTTTGAATTAATTAAATTAAAAAATATTTAATCGAAATAAATTATTATTTTTTTAAAAATGTAAAATAGTAAATAAAATAAATAAATATTTTTAATCACTACCTTAGCTGAAAAACTAGAGAAAAAACTGTGCATTTATTAAATTTTATTTGTTACGCATTTAAACACGAAAGATGGTTTGATAAATAAAAATCTTTAGAATCGTTTACACGGAAAGATATTTGATTATTTCAGATCGTGTAATTTTTGAAATTAATAAATTTATTTTAATTAAACGGATTTATATAACCCTAAAAAATATTTTAAAAATCTATGTGGGAGAAAGAATTTTTTCACAAATAAATCTCGCGGTCTCCATCACCAGTTTGTAGGTGATACATTTAAACCCTGCGTATCGGTAGTAAGGCCTTCCTCCCTATAGGACATATTAATTGAGTATCGCCAGTAGAAACCTACTTTAGGAATAATTTTAGATAATTGTTAGTATGGATCACTTCTCCATCTGAAGGGTTCATTGCGAAGCGATTGATTTGAGATTAGGTGATGGTTAACACTTAATTGTATATAATAGTATCCTCTCCATTTGAATCACTGCTATTATATATTAAACTGAAACTATGCCAGCTATTTAATTTTACTTAGTATGGTCAGGTGCCTAGATAGTAAAATAAAAATGAATTGACATGTCTGGTATTATGATGAATAGTAGACGTCCACCCATAGTGGCATGCTATTCTCAGGTTATCAGGCTGCTGGTGAATTAATTTTAAAATAGTAAATGGAGCCAAATTAAAATAAATTCAAAGTTTTACTCATCATAATTAACAATTTTTTAATTACGTGATTGTGGCGTTGGGATTTAAGGGTCATTTTAAAAAATGTTCAAAAATAAAGAATTCAAAGAATGTTTAAAAAAATCTTTCAATACCTTGAAAATCAAAATTTAAAAATTCCTTTTTGTTGAAAATAGAGTCGCCACTTAGTTTTTGAGAAAAACTAAGAAAAATAAAATTGGCTACTGATCTTTAAAACGTTAACCAAAGAAAGAGGATTCGGGGGTTAAGGTACGAATCGGGGAAGGTGTTAGGCACCCCATTCGGCAACCGTAAGGTTGGCCTCTACTAATCATCATTGGTTTTTTAATATGATTTCTCAAATGCATACAAATAAAGAAAATGAAGGCAAAGAGAGAACATCCAAAATCAAGTATAGAAAATACATAAAATATGTACATAGCACTCCAAATTAAAACAAATAAAATAATAAAATCTTAAATCCTATGGCATGCAATTTCTAACTAAAGGATACATGGTACACATACCCACATGCAATATTGTTTAAACAACCTAAACTAACATGATTTGGTTAAAATAAATAAATAAATAAAAATATGCTAAAGTTGCTGAAATTACCTAAATATAGGTTGCAAATAAAATAAGTTAGACTATTCTAAACACAATTTTAAAGAAATTAACTAAAACATGCATATTGTCAAAACAAGTTAGGTTAACATTAACATGATGATTTAATAAAAGAATAAGAAATGTAAAATAAAAAATGCATAAAAGAGAAAAATGCTACATTAAAAGCAAGCCTATTTAGCAAAGAAATTTAAAATAAGAGTTTTATAATAAAAGAGAATTTGAGAAAGAGAAAAAAAAGAAATGAAGAGGAAGTTTGTAAAAAAAAATTTAAAAAAAGGCTCCATTGAGAGAAAAAGAAAATAAGCTACATTACAAGGAAAAGAAACGAAAAGAAAATGTAGATGCTATAAAAAGAATATTAAGCTAGTGCTTAAGAGAAAAATGAAACATTAAACTAATAAGAGAAGAAAATGATGCGTTGAAAGAAAATTGCATTGATGGTAAAAGAAAAGAAATCTTAAACTAAATAGGACATTAGTATTAAAGAAGAGAAAAAAAAATAACAACATTAAATTAACTATTAACTAATTTAGAAAAGAAAGAGATAAATAAAACAATAGCAAAAGAGACACTTAAATTAAAAATTAAAAGAAAAATTATCATCAAATACGTGCAATATTGACAATTGCAACTATTTTTATATGAGTGCTTTTTATCATAATAATAACGACATTATTTGGTCATATTGTTAAGTCATGTTAGCAATTAATCAATGTATTAAACAAAAAAAAAGTGCTAAGTGTGAATGTGTAACATGAGTAAGTAGATAAAATGAATAAACAACACAAAATTGAATTTATGAAAGCAATTTAAACTAAGCTCACTACTAAAAGGAAATCTAGCAATTAAAACGAATATGTAAACAACGTAAGAATGTATACGAGGTACTTGAATCGCTAAAAGAATCCTCAATTTGGAGAATGGTGTTTCAAAGATCCAATCCTCGGGTAATAATCCAAGCTAGGGTTGTAGGACTTTGGAGACTCAGCTTACGGTATTTCGGTAGGGTTTCGGCGTCAGGGCTCGGAATTACTCGGCGTCTCGGCAAAATTTCTCTCCCTAAACCTCTCTCTAATTTTCTGTCCTTAAAAACGTACCAGATGTACGGTATTTATAGAGTTCTTCAACCAATGAGATGCTGCCATGTTCTGAGACATGTCAGGCCATTTGAAGTTAGTGGCCGCCACAATAGGAGTTGGCGATCGCCATGTTGGAGTTGGCGGTCGCCATGTTGGACAGAAAATTAGAGAGAGGTTAAATGCAAAACGTAGTTCTGGGAGCAAAATGCAAAGATGCAAGAAATATGATGCAAATGTAACATGATATGATGCAGATGTTGGTATGGTCGAACAAACCCTAAAGATCGAGTTAAGATCTTAAAGGCCGTGCGAACAAGTCAAAGATTGAGTTAATATCTAAGAACTCGGTTTGAGATAAAATAATTTTAAAAGGATTGAGCTAAGATCCAAGGAATTGCCCTAACCAGAAAAGCAATTGATTGGTCGAGTTAAGACCTCACAATTTCGGGATGAAAGTGAGATAGAAATAACTAAAAGCCAAATTTATGACTTAGAGTTAAATTTATCGGGAGGGATACCACAAATTAATAGATTGAGTTAAAACCTAAAAATTTGGGACAAGGTGAGAAATAAAAAATAATTAAAAATTTAGTTACGGCTTAAAATTAAATTTATCAAAATAGAAACCACAAATTAACAGGTCGAGTTAAAACCTAAAAATCCGAAACAAGGCGTGAGATAAAAACAATTAAAAACCTAGTTACGGGTTAAAAATTAATTTTATCGGAGTGAAAAACCTGCGAATTAATAGATCGAGTTAAGATCCGAAAATCCGGGACAAGGTGTCAGATAAAAATAATCAAAAACTTAGTTACGGCTTAAAATTATTTTTATCAGAATGGAAAACCCCTGAATTAATAGGTCGAGTTAAAACTTGAAAATCCGGGACAAGGCGTGAGGTGAGATAAAAATAATCAAAAACTTATTTACGGCTTAAAATTAATTTTATCGGAGTGAAAAACCCATGAATTAATAGGTCAAGTTAAGACGTGAAAATCCGGGACAAGGCGTGGAGATAAAAATAATCAAAAGTCTAGTTACGGTTTAAAATTAATTTTATCGGAGTGAAAAACCCGCGAATTAATAGGTCGAGTTAAGACCTGAAAATTCAGAACAAGGCGTGAGATAAAAATAATCAAAAGCCTAGTTACGGCTTAAAATTAAATTTATCGGAGTGAAAAACCCGCGAATTAATAGGTCGAGTTAAGATCTGAAAATCCAGGACAAATCGTGAGATGAAAATAATTAGAAGCCTAGTTAA
This sequence comes from Heliamphora pulchella, assembly GCA_032270985.1. Classification (NCBI taxonomy): domain Eukaryota; kingdom Viridiplantae; phylum Streptophyta; class Magnoliopsida; order Ericales; family Sarraceniaceae; genus Heliamphora; species Heliamphora pulchella. Next base: position 3,408 of record JAULJZ010192817.1, on the reverse strand, counting down.
GGCTTAAAATTAAATTTATCGGAGTGAAATCATCGCAAGAAGATGGAGTAGCAAAAACAAGGTTTTAAAATTATTATCATATTTGCAAAGTGCAAACAAAAATAACACATATAAGGTCAATATGCACAATGACACAAATAACACACCATAAGAAAACAAAATTATTTATGTATTTTTGAAAATTATTTTTGTTAATAAAGTGCGCATAAAGATAAAATAAAACACCTATAACTAAAGCAAAAACAATAATCAACAAAAACCACCCAAACGGTCCCTTAGGAACCCCGAAAGGTCATCATGATATTCTGACATGGCAGTCGCCAAAACGGAGGCGACATGACTTTTGAGATCCAGGCGGTCGCCAAGGTGAAATCCCTCTGACATGGCAGTCGCCAACATGAGATTTGGCGGCCGCTAACTCGAGACGCGTGTTCGGATCGTTAAGGCGCACGGACTGGTTCATTTCTTCATTCCTCACTCTCTCTCTAGCTTCCAGACGCTCTCAACTCTCTCTCAATCTTTTGTGCTCTTAAGCTCTCTCTTGTTCCCTCAAGCTTCTAAGCTCCCTGTTCTTACTTTTTCTTAATTCCTAGTTTTCACACAATGTTTACGCTTCTATTTGTGATTCCGTTTCTGTTCATGGCAGGCCAAGGTCATGGGGATGAAGACCTTGGGGCACGACGGGGTCCCTCTGCCACTGGGAGCTCCTCAATGGGGACTCTCAGGCACCAGTCTTCTTGCTAGCGGGGTTACTGTTACTACTGCGATGGATGCTCTCGTTCTTGAGGCAGAGCGTGCCTCTCGTCAGGTAGCCGAGGAGGAGGAGCGAGCAGCTGTTGAGGCTCAGGTGGCTGCTGAGGCTGCGATGGCTGACTTTCTGGATCTAGACGCTGGAGAGGGTCACCCAGCACCTTTGACCTACATACTTACGATCCGGTCCCTCATCGCATAGTATACCGCGGGATGAGACACTACGAGCCTCCTACCAATGCGGCCGCCGTCGACGTCCTTTTACGGGAGCCTGACCACCATATCTCTCGTCAGCGACCTTCAGTAGGTATCCTATCCTTACCAAAGCATGTTTTTATGATATGTGAAACGTAGACGCATGCCTAGGATCCCTCAGATGATATGATAATGTGTTTTGATATGATAATGTTTTATTTTGATGATGGTGTGATGCTGATGTTTTAGTTTAGAGATCTTTCCAATGGAGATTAAAACAGTAGGGACACTAGGAATTGAACAAACAATAAGATGGACAATTTACTTTATCACGAAAAATAAAGGGTTTGAAAAAAAAAATTTATCATATTTTTTTAGGAAAAACATAAACTAAAGGGTTGATTATTTTTAGGCATAAAAATCTAAGGGTTTGAAATTTTTTTTTTTAAATTCTAAAAAAATTTTGAAGAAATTTTTAGAAAAATCCTAGGAAACCACCCCCCCCCCCCCCCCCCCTTTTTTTTTTTTAGAAAAATCTTGAAAAACTTTTTTTTTGTTTTTCAGAAAATTTTGAAAAATCTTAAAAAACTTTTTGTTTGTTTTTTTTTTTTTTAGAAAATTTTTTTTTTAGAAAAATTCTAGAAAATTCTAAAAAATTTTAAAAATTTTTAAAAAATCAAGAAAAATTGTAGAAACTTGGGGCAAATTTTTAGAAGAGTCATAGAAAAATCTTTAGAAAATCCTAAAATATTTTAGAAAATTTTAAAAAATGAAAAACAAATTTTTAAGATAATTCTAAAAATTTTAAGAAATCCCAAAAATTAAAAAAAATTGGGACAAAAGGGGCAAAATATCAACATTAAAGGGGAGATTTTCTTTGCTTCTATTTTTATTATTTTTTTTATTATTTTTTTATTTTTTTATTTTTTATTATTTATTATTATTTTTTTATTATATTATTATTTTTTTAGCACAAAAAGGTAGAGATATGCCTGGCGTACCAGGGTTTAGGGTTTCTAGTCTTTTACTAGGGTGTGCAAAAACTAAAGGATTGTCACTTACACACAAATCGAGGGTTAAGATGCCTAGACTTTTTCTAGGATTTTGAAGGAATAAAAGAGTCGTCACATACACATGAACCTATGGTAGAAAGATTTGAATCAAAAGATCGTCACATACACACGAATCTAGGGTAAGAGGATTTGCTTGATTTATCAGAGCTTGAAAGAACTTAAGGGTCGTCAATTACACACGAACTTAGGGTAGGAGGATTTGAACCAAAGGATCGTCACATACACACGAACCTAGGGTAGGAGGATTTGCCTGATTTATCAGGGCTTGAAAGAACCGAAGTGTCGTCACATACACACGAACCAAGGGTTAGGGTGCCTAGTCTTTTTCTAGGGCTTTTGAAAGAACCAAAGGGTCGTCACATGCACACGAACCTAGGATTTTACTTTCGGATATCTTTCTGCGCTTTTCTTGCTCGATCTGTTCTTTACACATTCTCTACCTATTTTTCTCTTTTCAGGTTGGTCATTATGTCAGAAGTTTCGGACGTTCTGCCTCCGGAGAGGTATTGGAGTGGTATGATGCCCTCTTTTCTCCTAGTCGGGCCATTATTCATGCCTCCGACTCTACTCGATTCATACCCCTGCTAGATAGGACAAGCAATGACCGGGTCTGGCTGACGGCCCTAGCTGAGCGGTGGTGGGATACCACCAATACCTTCCACTTTACTACTTTTGAGGCTACTCTGACGCATCTCAGTTTTGCTCTCATCAATGGCATCCGAGTCGGATGAGCCCCTATCCCATTCGATCCGTCCATAGCTCGGTCTGCCGACGCGCTACTATATTTCCTTTGAGCCATCCCTGCACAGATAGACAGAGACCGGGTTCGATACACCTAGTTCTTCAAGCGCTTTCGCCACTTCCACTGCTTTGAGCCCCGCCACTTCGAGTGGGTTGCCCAGGGCTTTTTGATATATACGTTTGGTACCTCCTTGTTTTCGAGTAAGGAGAATACCATTCATCTGCATTACCTTGGAGCCCTTGCTCATTTGGACCGGGTTGCTTCATTCGACTAGGGAGGAGCTGCCCATGCCACTCTCTATGGATTTATGCGGACATTAACCCGGTTCCCCCAAGAGCTTAGCATCGGAGGATAGTGGAGGGTCTGGGAGGTATGATTTAGTTTCTATATTTTTCCATTCATTTCCATTCTTCTGTTATCCATTATTTACTGATTGACACCTTCTTCATTGCAACTGTGGACTTACGAGTTCCTCGGGCTTCATGTCCCGACGAACTCCGCAGCAGACCCTCTGGTTATTATTGGGAATATATACTGAAAAATCATGCTTTTTATGTATTTTATTCTGGATCCCTAGCATATTAATGAGAAACAATTTGAGATGGTTTTGCATTTATGATTTTATATTTATATTTGTGATGTATAAAT